>PVHY01020801.1:0-24956 GCA_004024945.1 Uropsilus gracilis
ATCTGGTGTCAGATTTTCCTATTAGAATACAACAATCTGCATTATGCTGGTACTGGGAATTTAGGGTGAGGATGATGACTTGTTTGCTGTTGAAATCTGGGCCAGAGTCTGGCATGTAGTGCTTACATCCCTAACCACCTACGCATCAAGCACTGTTGGTTAACCATCATCATCTCCCTGGCTCAGGTGTGCTGATTTTGCCAGACATCAGTCCACTGCATTCTCAGAGGTCTCAGCCCTGGGAAGGGCAGTCCTGGTGGTCTACACCATCACAACAATCCTGTTCCCTTTCTGTTCCAGCCTGTCCTTGCTGGATGATGGGAAACAAGGAAGAAGTGAGGGTTTCTGGGTAACGATCCCCATGATGATTAGAAGAGGCTTGGAAGATCCCTCAACTTTCTCCTTGAACCTCTGGTGTGCATTCATGCTGCCTACCCTGGTCTCAAAGCTTTCATGCTATTGAGCTTCTGCTTATTGTGTTTTGTTTTTTTTTTTGACATGACTTTTTTAACAAGGTAGCAGTTTCAGGTGTATGGCGCTCAGCATCTGTGTACACAACTTCATGCTCATCAGCAGGGGTCATGTTTGCACCCGCCACTATTGATTTCTCTGGTTTACCCACTTCCCTTCTGATAGCCATTGTTTTGTTCTTACAGTCGGAGAGTTTAGTTTTGCTCTGTTTTGTTGAACTTCCTGCTACTAGGGACCTAGGTCCTATTTTGCCCACTTTTTAGAAATAATAAATGAAAAGGTTTTCATTTAATCTGACTTTGTTATGCTTGGGGGGGTTAGTTATGATTTTGATAAACTGTCATGGAAATCTTTTCCTCATCTGACTGTGAAAGCATGACTCCAGGATGCCAGGAGTTAGGCACTAAGCCTCTGCTTTCTGCGGGTCAATAAATGAATTTAACTGCTTTATTATCACATGGCAAAGTGTGCTGTTACACCTTGAAAGCTTGTGATTGTACTTTGAAGACTGTTTAAGTAAAGAGCATGAACCTTACTGATAATGGCACTAAATTGCCACATTTATCCCTCTATTCCCAGAAGAAAGTGGATGATTCAATGTTCACCACTGGAGCGTTGCCAGAGGCTCTTGGCACTTGGCTATGGAGTGGGTGCTGGCCGGTGGACAGGGTGGAGATGACTCAGCTCCTCTGGCCAGTCCTGGTCCTGTGGCGCTCTGCATGTATCCGTTCACTTAATCCTCGTGATGCTGTGTGATGGTACAGAGCTCTGTGCAGAAGGGTTGAGGCACGGCTCGCTCCAGTCCTTGACCCAGGGCCAAACAGCTGACATGGGTGAAGGGTAAACGGAGCCATCAGGCTCCAGTTGTGCTTGTATCTCCAAGGTGCTTTCTGTCTGCTTCCCCAGGTCCTCATCCTCACAGGTGGCTCACTCCCTGCGTTGGGCCCTGTTGTCATCCTCCATCCTCCCTGAAACAACTCTTGCCAAAGCCAACCTTGCCACCAACAGGGGAGCTTTAGTCTCATCCTGAAGGCCTCTGTCAGCCCCTCTAATATTGTTTGGAGAGTTGTTATTTCCTCTTTTCCCTTTCTCCATTAAGTTCCAAACTTCCTTTAAAGTTGCTTCTACCTTTAGTATAACTTTAGTATTCCATTCATATGATAGAAATACCAAAACCTCTGCTCCTTGGAGATGTTCTTCCATTGAGAGATACCTGAGGAGTGTTGGACTCTTTGGCAGGCGGATGGACACTTAGGAGCTCCCTGGATTAGGCACCTCATGACCATAGAGGAGCAAAGGAAAAGAGGAAACTGGTGGCTGCTAGGGTGGCTGGAACCCCATTTCCTCTGACTCTCCAGGAGCACCCACAAAATAGTAAATGGTCTAAACTTTTAAAAATAATTCAGTATTTTTTAATTTTAATTTTTTAAGTATGTATGCATATACAATGGTCTAAACTTCAGATGTTCCTCCTGAAGGAGTATATTGAATCTTGGAGGAAAGGGTGTATTTTTTCCCTCGTAAATTTACTTATTGGTTTTTCCAAGTTGAGGTACCATTAGCAGCCCTCACCCAGTCATGTCTCGACTGTGGTGTGCTCACTGCAGAATCACCATCGTCCATTGTGCTTCCTTCCTTGTTACTGTCCCTTCTTCCTGCTTCCCCCCCCCCCGCTTTAGTTCTACACTCAGTGTCCAAGGGTTCATTAGGTTTTGCTCCATGGTGCACAAAGATCATGAAACTATTTAAGGGGCATGCTGGGGCAAAGGAGACTTGAAATGACTGGCAGGACAACAGGGGTAGGGTGGTGACAGTGCAGGTGGACCTGGGGTACCGGGGCTCTGACTCCCGGCCCTGCTGTCCCTGTGCAGCTTGATGCGCAGGTGGCTCAGGAGGCTGATTACTCTAGCATGCTATCCCCCTGCACCTCCGGCAGCATGGCACCAGCAGTGCTCACCCAGGGGTGCTGAAAGGAGGTTCTCTGACTCTAGCGGGTCTGCAGGGAGTGTGTTGGGCCCAGCAAGTTAAAATAAGTGCACCCCAAAGCCCAGGTGTGAAGTGATGCAGACTTGAATGGGGTCACATCAGAGTAGTTGCCAGGCAGTCAGACACAGGGCCTCATGGAAGAGAAGTGAAGAATGACACCCCAAAACTGAACTGGCAGGGCTGCAAGAGGGATTAGTTCAATGGGATTGAAGAACTTCTTTTACTTTCTGCTTTATTTCTACATTTTTTTAAAATTAGGCATTGGTGTAGATGACGTAGTTTTCTGTTTCTGCTCCTGTCTTTCTAACCTGCTAATGTCATTATTTGCATCATCTTTTATTCTTTTAAAGTTACTTTCAGTCATTTCAGTTAGTTCTCAGATGTGATCCTCTATTAGTTATCCAATGTCTTTGTAAGCTAGTTCTCTCATTGGAAAATGGGTTTATAATATAAATCCACTTCAAAGCATTTCAGGGGTGATAGTAAAAATAACATTTGAAAAATATGATGACAATTCCAGCTCAATTAGGTAATTTCCTAAGTGATCAGTACACAAAAGCAGCGCCTTTCCTCTGGATTTATAATTGGGGGTGCAATGACTAAATGAAGCAGTGCACCATATTTTAATTAGAATTTAACTTAAAATGTTGGCTATTATCCTTTTTATCCTTCTTGTTTCAGCTTATTTGTAGAGCTGCTCTGCAAACCAGCTCATTTCCCCAAAAACTTTATAAATATTGAATATATATATATATACAAGCATGGTTTTATTTATATGTGTATGTATGCTGTAAAAGCATATTTGTCAATTGTGTTTTTCTGATAAACAAGATATTCTGTCTTCCAGTGACAGCATTATCACACACACACAAGCACACACACATCCATGTTTGAGTTATTCTCAGCAGAGGAACAAAAGAGCAAAATCTGTGATCCACAGCTATTTATAAGATCAGCAGTGAAGGCTGGAACAGATCAAGTGAATTGGTCGGTTGAGTTCTTGTGTTTTCACCTGACTGGCTAGCTGAGGCAGTCGTGCAGCAGAGTCCTTGTATTCTCCAAAGCCATGAAATGCTGTGGTCAGAGATGTATGGTTGATTCTCACAATACCACAATACGTTCCCAGAATTTTTAGTTTTAGAATAAGTCAGCAGACAAGATTAGATGCTTGCGGTGTTTCTCTATGATTGGAACATGGCTCCAGCAGAGGCAGCTTCTTTCACATGAGTCATGAAAGAAAATAAGATCATATGTCTGTGCATGTGTGCACGTGTGTGCATGTACATTGGTGCACATGTGTGATTTGGGGAGAAAAGAGCACAACGAGACTTCATAGGCATGTTGGTCTGCTTGAGGACTGTAATTATTACCAGGTAGAACAAATGATTTCCGTTTGTGTTTGATTAAGTTTATGATGTGGTGACGTGAGGAATTGGATGGTTCATACTCGGGTGTGTCTGAATTTGGAGTAATTTCTTAGTGTGGCACTTTCCAGGAATTCTTGCAAAATGTGGAGCTACAGCTCTATCTGAAACACATCGATGAGGCTGCTACTCTTCTGTTTGACTTAAGAACTTTTTCTTTAAGGCCCTTGCTTTTACATTTTTTTTTGTTTTGCAGATGATGACATTGTGGTACAAAAATATGTAACTCTGCTACATGTTTGTGGGTTTTTTTTTTTTTTTCCACTGTTCTCAGCCTCATCATCTTCCAGTCTCTTTGTAGATTTGCTCCTGGCCCTCACAATCATGATGTATGATTAACTTTTCACATTTTTATATTTTCGTAATCTTGTCACTTAATCCAACTGGGTCTCCTCTCTCCATCTATAAAATGGACATTCTTTATTCATTTTAACTTACTGTCTCCTAAGAATTTAAGAAGATTGTCACTTTGGAAGTGTTTGAGGTCTTTGAAAAAATAGACCTGCAAATATTTGACATCAGTTCTGTTAATCATAATATGGACATTACAATGAATTGACTATTCCTGTTCTCATTTTCATATTTTCTTGATAAATAGACTAAATCACCAAAACATTAGATTTTTTTGGATGAAAAATCATGTTGGAGTAATAGTTTCATTACTTCATTCTTGTCAGCAAGTCATCTGCCCATGCTTCAAACCTTATCTTGTCTTTCAGCAAATTTTTCTTGTTAGTCCAGGTCCCTCTAAAGCTCCTAGTTATACCATGTGAGATCAGTATTACATGTTCCAATGAATATTATTTCATTTTCAAAATAAAGGTTGACATTATTGTTGTGTATAATAATTCATAATTATATTATTATATTGAACATGTGATAATCCACATTTTTTTTTCTGATAGTCCATTTTTTTCTGAAAACAAAGGTGGTCTGTCCTTTCTAATGACATGTTCCTTCCTGCAAGCCAAACTCTGCCTACACATACTTGCCTACCTTAAATTCTGGTTAACTAGAATTTGGAAAATTATCAGGTAGAGATTTGCTATCACAAAATTTTACCTTGTGTAGAAATAAGAGACTTGGTTGTCATTCTCTCCTCTGCTCTTAAAAAAAATTCCATTTGACTGTGGATGGAGATGAACAGAATTTCATTTTTCCTTCTCATTATTCCACTTAGCTTTTAGTTGTTAGGCACAATTCATTTTCCCTTCAGCTTAATAAGATATAACTGTGTTTCACATGTTGCCTTTTCTTACATCTTTGCACCTCCTCTCTTAGGCTCTGTCTGTCGGGAATGTTTCATTCATCATCTGTGCCCCTGTTCACTACAGATGATCAAATCTTTCTGTTCAGTGTTTATTGAAGAATTGTCTGTGTTGTCATCTCATTGTTTCTGGAAACATAGCATTGTCATCCCTGAGCCTTCTGTTCCTAATTTTGTGTTTGTCAATTGCTGTTTTACTTTTTAGTTCTATGATTGCATTTTCTTCTACTACATAAGATTCAATGCTGAGTACCTTTCTAAGTGGTTTCTAACCAATGTTTCTCTGTAACTTCCTCAGTGAGAAAAGCCTTGTCTTGGTCCTTGGTGACCACTCTTTGGATCTCACTGGTATGTGCATCTGACAGGTCACAAAAATAGTGTCCATCGACTTCCTTATGGCCACTGATTTATCTTTGGATACAGTGTTGTGACTGTCTAGGGTATTCTTTAGGAGGATGTCCTGAGAGGTAACTGTCTTAATGCAAGTAATGTTCTCCTCTTCTAGAAGGAATTAGCATGGTGAAAATTCAGCAGAGGATGAGCAACTGAAATGGGAAAGTGGGCTCAGGATTCCATTTCTAAGTGGCAGTTAAGAAAATAACAAAATGAGTGAAAATTCATCTCTTTGTGTGTGTGTCTTGTGAAATATACCTCTAAAAGAGTAAAGGAAGTGTATGTATATGCTAAAAAAGAAAGTGAAATGAGCAAGAGTAGCCATATAATTCTAGTGTAGACCTCATTAGCATTTGGCTTTCTTTATGTTCTCGTGCAATGTAGTTGATTCTTCTAGTCGTCTGCAGCTCTGTTGGCTTCAAAAGTACCTTCTCACACCGTTTTGCACGTGTGTGTTCGTGTGATATTATATTCCACACAGGGACCTCGCATTATCAGAAGGTAGCATGGAGCCTGACACGTGGTGGGTGTTCGTCCCATTTATGATTGATTTCCACATCAGTCACATGTCCTCCCCAAACATTAAGTGAAAAATAAGTTAATTTGTGCTGATTTGTTTATGGTTTTAGATGAATTTTAAATGTCTTATTCTTTATCTGTCGTTAGTTAAGAATTATTTTTAGTGAATCTTGATCTGCGTGTTGTACCAAAAGGGTCAAAAAAGTGTGGTATTTTAGCTCTAGGGTGCATTTCCTAATTGCACTTCCTCTTTTGCTTATTGGGGTCGGGATGGGATGGGGGAGGGTTGAGGGAGATGCTTGAGTGCCCAGAGTTACCCAGGTGGTGTCTGGGAGTCCAGCCTGCCACTTCCCTAACTTGGCGGGCTAGATCCAGCTCTTTAACTTTTCTGACCCTGAAGAGATTCCTCTGAATGAAAGCAGTAATACTTACTCTAGAGGCCTGGTGGGAAGACTAGATGAAATGATACTCCTTAAGCAGTGGGGTAGCTGAGCATTGTGCAATACAGCCTGGGCATTATGTAGATGAGAGGGTGTGAGTGGAACAACCCTAGCGCTATTTAAGTAAGATTCTGGGTCCTGAAGAAATAAACCACACTTATTAATGATGTGTCCATTGGGTCAGCCATTTCCATGTTAATGGTCTTCAGTGGTGTAGCATGGGAGCTGCTATTCATTTCCCCCTTCCTCCCTCCACTTTTTTTCTTTTTGTTATTGTGGTTTACTCATCACAGAAATGTAGCAGTTTCTTTTTTGTTGTTATTTACTTGCCACAACCACTGGACAGTTTAAGTTTCCAGTGGTAAACTTAAGATTTATAATACTTAGAAGCATTGTTAATACTTAGGAGTATTGGAAACAGTTATCAGTGACACGAATTGGAAGGGATATGGCTTCATACAGCCTGGCTATGAGGAAACTTAAAGGGAAAGCGTCCCCGGAGACATCAGTCAGGGGATTTGCACAATACATGGACTCTTTATCGCTAATGCTCTCTCCAGGAAAGCAGCCTCACTCCAGTGCCTGGTTTAATCTCCCTCTACATTCTTGTCAAGACCAGCTTATAGTCTCTGACAATCTCGACCCATGTGATTTTTGCTTATATTTTCTTTTCTGAGTTTTCTTAATTTTATCTCTCAAACTGGTCCTCATTTCACTGATAGTAGAAAAAGTGGTTACAAATCAGGTTGATGTTTAATTAGTCTTACAAGGCTCTCTGAAGAGAGCTTTATATCCCCCCTTCTCTCAGTCTAACTTATTGATGATACAATCTATACGGGGCAGCATTTTAAAATGAGCTTTTCCCTTTATCATTGATGTGTAACTCCTATTTTTTTCTGTCAGACTCAGTTTGATGCTTGTATGAACGGATTTTATACCTAGTTCAATCTGAGGGTCACTTAATAATTGTTTAGGATTCAGGCTAATGGGCTTCCTTCCCGTTCACACACCAGGAGTTCAAGTCCTGCCAAGGCACACTTGGAGGCAACCCCTGGATGCAGGACCCCATTTTAAAATATCAATCCTTAAGAGGGAGACACCGAAGTTTAAAATAACAGCACGCGGATTTCTTTATAGAATTTAAAGAATGAAAAACACTTGCAAAAATACCAGCAGCTAGGGGCAGGAAGAACAAACGGTAACCAAATTGGTTCCTGTGACAAACCATAACATTTACTTTAAACCATCAGCCTGCTACTCGGTAAAAGGCAGGCTACCACTTTTTTAATAGATCCCAGGCCCTGTTAAACTCACTGGTCTGCAGGACTCACCCAGGTCAAGAGCAGGTCAAAAAGTGAAAACCCATGTGAAAGTAAACTTTGAAATATCTGCTTTTGAAGAGCCTCAGCCGACTGTCTCCTCTGCAGTAAATACACTTCCTTTTTGTGTACGAGATTGTTCAGGCGACTGTACTTAAGTTACACACAGGTAACACAAATGGCACGACATTATTTTATATCTTTCCTGCTAAGTGCAGCCCTTGCCTCTTCTGTGGTTTGTGAATCTTCTTAACTTGTTTACTTTCTACATCCTTAAAACACACAGACACACACACACACACACACACACACACACCCCTTAAACTTAATAAAGAAAAAAAAAGTTGTGGCTCTGCTTTGAGCTGTTGCTTCTATTTTGTTGTGAAATATCTTCTCTTTATTTAAAACTACAACCATGATTTCCTCAGAGGCAGAATAAAGAAGGGGGAGACTGACTTGCTGTGGAATTTATTTGCCTGGTAAACTGGGTATTAATCTGGCCTACAATACACTTGCTCCAGATTTTGTTCAAGTGTAAGGTCATACTGCGAAGCTGTTTTTCATTTTGTTTTATATGTGTTAATATAATGCCTTATGAATTACCCTAGAGTTTTGTTCTGACAGCTAAAAAGCATAATCGTTTTTCCTTTCAAGGGGATTGAAAGCAAAGCAATTGACTCTATATTTGAAATGATTTATCTAAGATCCTTTCTCTCACATCTTGCCTTAATGTTTATAGAGAATATTCTTTGAGTTTTTACTGGTAGCATTGTATTTATCATGCTCTTTGCCTCTTTGCCTGTTTCTCAAAATTGAGTCCATCTTCGGCTATGATCCTTTAGAGTTTATTGGCAGAGATGCCTGCCGAGTTAATGGGTCCCATACTGTGATTTTGATAGCAAAGAAGCAGTCTCTTGAGACTGAAACCAGAGTTCTCTCAGTAGGAAAAATAGGGCCCCTCTGCTATCTTCTATAGAAGCGAGGGGCATAATTTTCTTGCATTTGACTATGGAAATGAGATGTCTCTGTACTACTAATTAAGAGCATTAGTTTGTAAAACATGCAGTGTCAGTCTCAGTAGGAAGGAGCTTTCCCAAAACATGTAAGAATAATGAATGCTCAAGAATATTTGGGAGGGATACCAAATGGTGGTGGTGGAGGTGGTAGTGATGGTGGCGATGGTGTGGAGATGCTGATCAGTGGTTAATAGGCCTGTCATAATAGCTTAGCAGTTATTGAGCACTTATGAATATCTGCAGATCTCTGCGTGCTTTGTAGCTTAGTTGGTTTAAGCCCTACAACAGCCATATGTGGTGGGTATTGTGCTCATGAGCCACACAGAGAGATTAAGTTGGTTACCAAAAGTCAAAGAGCTCCTAAGTGCAATAGGTGGGTTCCAACGCAGTCATCTGGCCCCCCAACCTGTGCTTTCATTACTTATTTATTTATTAAAACTTATTAAAATCCGTGCTGTTAAACATAGTGTGAAAGTCTATAAGGTCACACAGATTTCTCAGTATTTCAGAGGGAGAAGAAACTGTCCAGGGTGGCTGACTGTAGAAGGTTGGGCCTCACTTGAGCTGGAGCTGTGAAGCTGGGCTGCTGCTGAATACAGGTATCTGGGGCTGCCTTAATCCCCACTGCTGATGGGCTATAAGCACTTGAAGACGGGGCGTGCCTGCCCTGGGTGACCCGGCTTGGCATCACTGCATGCTTGCAGTGGTGGCCCATGGCGCTTTTCAATATTGCGCCGGACTCTGTACCGAACAAGCCATGGACTTCCAAAAGGACCGTGGAGTAGAGATGCGTATGTGCGTGCCCCGTGCATGCTTTCCCCTTCAGTGGAAGCGTTCTTGAAGATCCACATGACTAGTTATCCATTCACTTCTCTGGCCGCTCAGCACAGAGCCACGAAGACCTGGCTTACATTTGTTGGTATGTCCTAGGTCTGTAATCTTCACTTGCTTCCTCCTTCCTATTTCACACTCTTCTTAGACCGTTGCGGAAATGCACTTTATTTAAGATTTTGGCTCCTTTATAGTTTTTATGATACTCAGCCAGTTGACTGCTATAGAGGTAAAAGTAGATAATACCAAAGAAGGTGAAGCCACAAAGGAGTTTCAGGTATGTTCTGAAATATATTCGACGAAAACAAAGCAGTCTTTTAGCAATCAGTAGGGGTTTGTGAATAGTTGCAGAATCTTTGCCCTCAAGATAGCCTGTGCTGCATTTAAAAGAAATACATTCTTAGTTAAGAAAAATCATTTTGGAGTCAGACACTTGTGGTTTCAAATCCCAACTCTTTGCCTCTGGTCCAGTGACAGGAGGAGAGAGACCATTCAGTTCCCTGAGGCTCGGTTGACTCATTGTCCAGAGCATTTCCATGGAAATTGCTTTAAGTAATATATTCAATTTCAGTATCTAAATGCTTAGCTGGGCACCCTGTACACAGAAATCCTTCTGTGAACTAGTGGTGGCCATAGCAGTGACTAGTTACTTTGTCTTTAAGGATGGCAACAATGGAAAAGGATTTATAGATAGTGGTGCTGGTTGGGGTCTCTTCATGCTTTTAAGGAGATGAGGGACCTTAAAGATAACACGAGGAAGGAAGGAGGGAAAGCATGTGAGCATGAGAAAGGGCCTGGCCACAGGGGTAGAGAAGACAAGCGATCTGCCTGCCACGAGTGGGAGAAGTGGGCCAGCTCGGGGAGAAGGGGGGACACGGGCTGATGGAGACCGGGCATGCGGGTGCCAGAGCGGGGTTCCCTCCCTGCCACTGCGCAGGGCGGGCACACTCATTCCTCTGAGTTTGAGCAAATCATTCACTGACTGCGCCTGGACAGAGGACAGCAAGGGGCCCGAGTCAAGTTTGTGAAAGAGCTGATCTTGCTGGGGTTTGTTTAGACCAGAACAGAAAGGGGCTCTCCGTAGGAAGGTCAACGGCAGGCTTTTGTTAATAAGCCACAGATTGTTGAGTATCTCACCAAGTAAGTGTGGGAACAGTGGAAGTGTGAGGTGAGGAGACCAGTAGTCGCCGAGCTTCTAGAAGAAAGAAAAGCTCACTGGGAACACAGGTGTCGAAAAAGTCAAAGACATCAAAAGATGTTGCATTTTTAACTTTTAGGCATTCTGGCATTTAAAAATCACTTTCCAAAACTATTTTAGTGATTACTGTAAAATGACATTGTCCCACAGCTCTTGTAAGAGACTGTGATGAGGTGAAAGGTTAACTGAACTGAGAATTTAGGGTTTAATATAAATAACTAGGTCTTCTAAATCTTATCAAATCCTGAACCACATTGTTTAAATTGAGTTTTATCACAACTATCTCTCCTTTAAGTAAATTACTTTCTGATGTGCTAGGGAAAAAGAAATCCTTTCACATTTACCAGATGAAGTACGTCAGTTTGCTTTAGAAATTGTTCATTTCATTATCTCATCATTTCTTTTTTTCCTGAAAGTGAAACCAAAAAGAAAAAAAGACCTTAAGACAATATAATTTTATCTTTAATCTCAAAGATAGAGCTAAGATGAATCGAAGTAGAACATTAGGGCCCTTTACAGAGGGGGGAGGGGACATGTGGATCTTAGGCTGCTGCTCTTAAAATTTGTCCAGGAATCACTTTCTCATTATTCGTTTTGGGGGAGCCCTGGAGTCCAGCACCTCATTTCAAATGGTGTTGGTTCAGTTGTTGGTGCCAGTGACCTTAGGATATTCCACTTTAACACATCATGTCCAGTTATTTCCATAGCAAATGTGGTCACTGAAATGTTACTTCTGCCCTTAGTTGCTCGGGAGAGTAATGGGAGGAAAAGAGTCATATAAATAAACCAAAATACCTATGGCCAACAACTTAAGGTTATTGATTCTTTGTTTGTCCTAGCCAGTGTTTCCTCTAATCATTTTACTCAGAGCCACAGCTTCTAGAATGTAGACTTTGGAATGAGTACTGTTTTTCTTGTTTATGCATACCAAAAAGCAGGTAGAGTATTTTATTAATATTATTTCCTAAATAGATTTTTTTTGTGGTCTATACATTTTGTGACTCATCTGATAGCTGAGATTTTGGGCATATAGTGAATATTAACTACCACTTTTCACAAAATGAATAAAAAGCAGTCATAATATTCAGAACTTCAGTATCTAATTTCAAAAAAGGGAGATTGACTTTTCAAGATGACATAAATGGATGCGATGAGATAATAAACAACCTGTTTTTTTATTAAAGTTTCATTTCATTAGACCTTATTTTGGAAAAATCATACAAAAGTGGTACTTAATTGGAAACCATAAAAAAAAATTGTCTCTGGCTTCACCGCTTACCCCCTTTAACTTCGAAAAGCAGAATGTGAAGACTGTGAGCATTTGTTACTGAGTTTGCACCATTTTTTAAGTGAAACCCCAGTGACTGTCTCTTCGAATCTGCGTGTTTAATTATTAATTGCTCTGTTTGTTTGGCGTCGTGATCTGACGAGACGACAGGGCGCTGCTCCATGCCTTGGGGAGCTTGCATTTTTATTCCTTACCTAAAGACTCCCTTCACCCTGGCTGGAGAACAGCCTGAGCTGCGTGGCAATGACATGCCACATAATTGCTTCCTCTTAATCTTCAGACATGGATTTAGAATTCAGAAAAACCCAGTAGTGATTCCCTCCAGCCTGGCTAATGTCCTTTGTATTGAAAAATCACATTGGAGACTGTTTATTTACAAGGGTCTGAACATGCGTATCTTTATGGCTTTCTCCTGTCACAATGAATCACCAGCTATAAGTTGTCCTTTGTTGGTTTTGGTAAGAATCAAATGAAACCCAGCAGGAGATCGGAGCGTGCGTTGTCCAAGAGTGTAAAAACGCTGTGCTGATGACAGATCATACTGTTTTTATTAAAGCTAAGAACATTGACTTTACTTTGCTTTTTGACCCTGGGACTTGACTGTCAAGGTGATTTTATTTCTACAAATTTTCCTTCTTCTGGCCTCATCAACGATTCACCATAAAACATTAGACAAATTCCCATCATCTGTATATAATTATAGCAGATTCTGTTGTGCTGCTCACTGCAGAGAAAAAGATGTTTTTCAGCTTTGTCTAAAGAGGAATCAGTTTACTAATGTTCTTGCCTTGCACAATGTCTGCTTGTTTTAATACCAAATTATAAAGTGATATGGACTCAGAGGGAAGGAGCTTGACATGCCTTTTAATGCCTTTCACTGGAAATTGTACCCAACCCATATATTTTTTAAAGGTGAGAAAAGTACTGTGTTTGGCAAGTGATGGCTTCTATATGGGTGGGATTTGTGGGAATATGTGATCTCTTTAAGACATAAACATTGTGGAGCTCTCAGTCTCAGCTCTGTGACCTACATTTTGTTTAGAAAATGCTTTGCAAATAATCTCCAAAGTAACAAGGTAAAATAGTACTGTATAGGATATTGTGAGGCTGTTACACTGCTAGGTAACCAGCCTCCCACGGAAAGCCCAGCTACCTCAACTTTCTGTTCGTAATCTCAAGTTGGCTTTCATTATGTCAGTTCTCTGGTGTGGCACAACTCTATGCCATAAAACCACTATATACTGTGTGCAGATATCAACTGCGTTATTTTAGAGATGTATGTTCTACGAGATCTTACAAACACAAGAGAAATTCAGTATATCTACCCAGCGGAATACTATTCAGCTAGAAAAGGTGGAATCCTGCCATCTTTGATAGCATGGATGAACCTAGAGGGTTATTTTGCTAAGTGAAATAAGTTAGAAAAAGACAGATACTGCATGATTTCACTGTATCTGCAAGATGGAGACAAAGTAAACACATTAAACACAAGGAAAAAATTTAGATTCAGTGAGCAGGATGGTGATTTCCAGAGTGGAAGGGGACCGGGAGATGGTGAAAGCAGGTATAGGAGGTCACGGGTATGGGTGTGGATGCCATCTAGTTCTTGGTGGCGATACAGGGCTCTCTCCTCTTACTTATGTCACCTTATCAATGTTGCTTCAATTAAAAAGTCAGTAGCTGCTAACTGGGCATCTGCTGTTTGGGACTTTATAGCCCCATTTATTCTCAGTGTGGTGAGGTAGGTAACTTACAATATGCTGAATCTGCAGATGATTGGCATAGGCAAGAAATCAGAACACAGGGGCAGATGAGACAATGGAGCGTTCACCTGCTGAGTCAAAGTTGGTGTTTTTCCTACTGCCCTGTGCTTTCCCTTGGCAGTTTTTCCCTCCAAACTTCTTGGAGAGCAAAGCATCGCACTGTGAGGTGACTACTTGTTGAACTGGCTTATTTTTCATTAAAGTGAGTTTCCTTGATCGTTACTGGTGATGCTCTGCAGTAATAATTGTCACTTACTGAACAACCACAGTATTCCTGGTATGATGCTAGACATTACGAATGCTTTAACTTACATCAGCTTTTGAGTAACTTTATTATAGTGTCAGATAAAGAAATAGCAGGTAACCTGTCAAAGGTTGTAAAGCTAATTAGTAGCTGAGCCTGGAAGCCAGGAGGCACCTCTTTCCGGAGTCCTCTCTATCTTGACAGTCACCTCCAGTGCCACCCGCAGTGGAAATGGCCTCTCTGAGCACCGCTCCCAGGATGCACTGTGTTCTCAGTGTTTCGTATGCTTTGTCGTGTCTTACTCTCTCAACAGCCCTCTGAGGTGATCAGTGTCACTGTGGTCCCTGTTTGACAGAAAGAGGCGTTCAGTCTTGGGGCACTGAGGGGCTAAGCTGCGAGCTGGCTGGTGGCAGGAGCCAAGCTCTGAAGCCAAGTGGTCTCTCTTAAATGCTTGTTTCTTAGTCTTAATTTTCAGAAAAATATCCAATACCAGTCTTGGTGTTTGCCTCAGTGCTAACGGTCTTGGAGGATGAGATAGCAGAGTATCGTGTGGACTTTCAGAATAACTGGACTTATGTGGAGGAGCCATAAAAATATTTTGGAAAGTCCTGTGTAAGATGTTGGGATGACATGGAAACAACTCAAATGTCCCAAAACAGATCGTTGGGTGAAAAAGATGTGGTATATGTACACAAGGGAATATTACACATCAATTAAAAATGACAAATTTGATGATTTTATGGTAACATGGATGTACCTAGAAGAAATCATATTAGCAGAAACAAGTCAGAAAGAAAAAAAAAACAGAAACCAAATGGTTTCACTAATATATAGACAACCAAATGAAAGTATACGACTCTGGAGAAGCCAGGGAGGGGAGGAGGGGGATGAACCTTGGGGATTTCAATGATGTGAAATATATATATATATAATATATATATATACACAATATATATACATATACAAAATAAGATGTTGGGATGTACTCATGTGTGGATGGTACTTAGAGCTGATGAAGAAAAGTTAAGTTGGTAGAAAACAGGTAGTGGTGAGTGAGGAGTTTTGTTCAGTTCGTAAGATGAAGAGTATGGACTGGTGGGGAGGAAAGGTCAGCTTTGAGCAAGAAGGCATGGATGATGGGCAGCACAGAGGCAGTTTTAACTGTCATGAGCAGGATGGATTATACGTGTGATTTAGAGAACATTTGACTTGTTTCTGATTCCTGAGAATAGCAGCTTCCATAGGCAAGAGATGCCTTAGACAGTTGCAGTACTTGCAGAATAAGTGGTTTTTATTCACTAGTACACACGTCCTCTGTAGACCACCCAATATATGGAATTTTGCTTTGGGGAAATTGATGAAATAGAAAATGAATTAGATACATGCTTCTCAGAGATTTGCCTTTATGGAATTTTTAGGTTTTCCAGGTCACAGAGGATTCTGAAGATTGGTCGGTGAATTCAGGCTGGAGACCGATTTTGTGGTGGATGTCAAGAGTGTGAAGCCACCTCAAGTGACTTAGGGGTTGATCCTTGGGAAGGTGAAGTGATCCCAGTTTGTCTTGAGCCAAGACCCACTGCGTACAGCCCCTCACCCACTCATTTTCATCTTATCTTTTCATTCAGATTCAGACATCCCTCAAGTGCCTCATGTTACTCAGAAGACCTTTTTGAGACTTAAAATCTGGTCTACTTTGACTGGATTTGATCAATGTTACCTTTACCTTTTCTGTTAAAAATTGCATGTCCTGGCCCAGTTCTTGAAACCCTCTTCCTTTGCCGAGTGTGCAATCCCAGAAATGTGCTGGTTTGCTAACACTGCTGTCCTGACAAGGAATGTAGCATCTGGTCTTCATTCCTGGGTACCAGGAGTACAATTTAACGGTGATCCCCCCCCCCTAAAATTATAAACCACTTATTGGG
This sequence comes from Uropsilus gracilis, assembly GCA_004024945.1. Classification (NCBI taxonomy): domain Eukaryota; kingdom Metazoa; phylum Chordata; class Mammalia; order Eulipotyphla; family Talpidae; genus Uropsilus; species Uropsilus gracilis. The sequence goes on from PVHY01020801.1 coordinate 16,082, forward strand.
CAGAGGCTGGATCAGGAAGACAGTATTTTCTTGACAGGGCCTGCAACTTGACAGCTGTTTCTTTTAAGGTGAATCATTGTAAGTTCTTGAGATTCAGACTGACCATGTTCTAAATAGAGCTAAGAATATTGAATCTTATTCATTACTAGAACAGTAAATATATTATTTAGTAATCAAGTGTAAATAAACCCATCTAAGGAATTGCTATTTTATACACTCCACCTGATTTTGAGGCTTTGGAATAGCAAATTAAGTATTTTCCTACCTAGTTGATATTCAGTAAATATATTTATATCTTAAAGTGTAAGTGGATTATATATGATCACTGTGGTAACATAATGGAAATTTGACTTAGGCTAAGAGGGAAGTGATGGGAATGACTGTGTTTCTGGTTTATAAATGAGATGGAGTTAAAAAAATAGATGGAGTTTTGTAAGTTTCAAGTTGTGTGGGTTGTAGAACCCATGAAAATTATAGGAGAGGGAGGGGAAGAAAAGAGGGCACAGGGGAGGACAATGAGGAAAAGAAGAGGAAGGGGAGGAGGAGGAAGAGAAGATGAGGTTTAGATTTTGAGAGAGGAGATCAACTTTGATTTAACATGTGAAGCTTCCCATGTAAGTGTTCAGTAGGTGACTTGGGGGGTGGAAAGAGAGAAAGCTTTGGGAGCCAGGTCATTATTTGGAAGGATGTGCTGTGTGAAGAAAGATGTTCTTGTTGAGGGCTTGAGGGAGATTAATACTTCAAACGTGAGCACCGAGGGTGAATTCTGCAAAGCGGGGCGATTCATGTAGCCATGGTGGCCTGGAATCCTGGGGAGAGGACATTGCAAGAATGAGGGGTTGGTTTAGCAGTTTCATGCCGGACAGTAAGGACTCACTCCTGTCCTCTGGTGTAAGCGGTCATGGTGACCTTGGAAAGGGCAGGCTGGGGTGAGAGACAGAAGGCTGAGGGTTGAAGGCGACCTGGGGGAGGGAGACAGCAACTGGGGAAAGTGCGCCAGAGGTTTGAGTGACAGGAAGCACAACGTGAAGCAGTGAGTTGTAGGAATCATGAGGTGAGGGACCATGAACACGAAGCTGTGTGAGTCCTGGTGGGAGGTCTCTGCGAGGGAGGGAGGGTCAGAGAGACTGGGGGACATGTTCCTGGGACATGACCTGGCAGTTTACAAAGGAGACAGGAGAACAGGCTCTGGAGCAGAGCTTGCTAGCTTTAAAAAAAGGAAAAGGGATAAAGAAAGAAGAAAATGAGAAAAGGAGAGAGAAAGAAAAGAGACACTTGCATTAAATGATACTAAATAGTTGACCTCATTTTTACAGTTTTTCTCAGCCTCAGAGATCTCTGACACCTCTGGTTTTCTGATATGTCTGGATTAACTTAACATCAGTATTCATGAGAGCAAAGGAAAATTGCAACTTCAGTTTGTTTTTTGTCATGGGAATTAACCAAACTAAGAATTCGTTAAGTGTTATCTGTGAAATGATGTTGTTAAATCATGAGAAAGTATGAAAACATGTTATTTATTAAAATGCATCTTCCTCTTCCCCTTATTAAACCAGAAATATGAGAACACTTCAGAATTCAAAGAATCTTCTGTCCCTGCAAAGGCACTTTGCATTGTGGGTGAGAACACAGACTACAGACCAGATGTGTGGGTGAGGCCCAGTACCCCCACCTGCTGCTGTTGTGAATGTGGGCCCCCTCTTTGGCCCCCTGTGCGGAGTTATCTTATTATAAAATGGGACAATAACTCCTTCCTGGCTGCCTCATCAGGATGGATAAGTTAGTGTTAAACATAGTCTGACACCGACTTCCCTGTAAGCATAGGAATTTTACACAAATCATACTGTAAAAAATAAGGATAAATCTGAATCTAACATATGTATACACATTTATTTGCTTATTTGTTTATTTATTTCCTAACATCAACGTTATTGTGGCCTGCAAGTTTCTATTGTAATTCACATAAAGCACTTTATAAAATGAGCTGTGACAATGGTGGGGTAATAGTATTTTGTCCCATTTTACTTACAGAGTGGTATAGAACTCTGGCCAGTGTATGTCCAGGATCTAGAATTTTGGGGGGGAGGGTATAAGTCAGGCATCTTATCTTATTATGGAGGTGCAAATTCAAGTGGAGAAAAATTCTTCATGGAGACTAGCTAGAATGAGAGGTGGCTCATACTGATTATGGCAGTGTCATAACAAAATACTTTTGGGGGAACCACTCTGATTTTCACTTGCTTCCTGCCTCCCACGTGAAAGTTAAGAAACTCAGGAGCTAATATGTGATTATGATCTGCACATAATACAAGCAGAAATAGCCCTTCACCACCAGGTTTCCCCTAAGAATAGAATGGCCAGGAGGCCTGGGCTCTGGCACTTGGACACCAGCTGCCTTTGCACTGTGGCTGTTCAAACCTCGTGCAGAGAAGCCTTTCTCCAGCAGCAGTGATGTGGACAACTGGGCCGAGGGGACGGTGCTCAGCTGTTCTGCATTTGAGAGGAGCCAGGCAGCCTCTCCCTCTCTCTCCCTCCCTTCTGCCCCCACTTTCTTCTTTTTGGAGTATGATACATGTGCTGTAGTTTGTTTAACAGTAAAATAGTTCTGAAGCCGTATTATGAATTTTGGCCTAAAAATCTTTCATCTGTTTATGCAACATTGCATTGTTACACACACACACACACACACACATACACACACACAAGTATGAGTTGCTACTGTTGACACACATATATTTTCACATCATCTTGGAATATTTAATAAAATAATACTATATCTGTGTTCTAGCGTTGTTGTGATAAATATCTGTTACATCATAGGGTAATGTCTGACCTTCTGGTTACCAGGCGATACAAAGAACCAGAAGTGTGGGAATCATTTAATTTATTAGATAGAGGCTGTGAGAAGGCCTGTGGGTTAAAGGGTTGATTTATTCAGTCATTCTTGTCTGTGCATAATGTATCTAACAATGAAATAAATATGTTTGGCTTTTCTGCCTTTCCTCAGTAACTTTTTATTGAGTGCTTACTATGTGGCCAGACCTATTTTTATAACAAGCCAATTAGAACCACAGTGATTCTTCTAGCTTCTTGTATTAATTATCTGGAGTTTTGCAACTAATTACCACGAAGTCAGCATCTTGAATCGGCACCTCTCCGGCACTCACAGGCAGAAGTCTGTGGCGTGTTCTCCTGTCAGCCTCTCCCACACCAGGCCAGGTGCTGGCTGGCTATGTTCTCAGCGGGGATTTAGGATCCCCTTCCAGGTGCTGCCTCAATTTCGTTGAAGTGGTCAGACCAACGTTCCCATCTATGCTAACTCTTGACCAGGGCTACTCTCGGAAGCTAGAGCCAGTTTCCTTTCTTGTGAGTGACCCCTGTCTACTTGGGGGGCCAGTGTGATCGTCCTGCAAGGCTAACGAGGGACTCCCTGTCAATTCTGACCTCTGACTTACTAATATTCCTCTCCCCCCCACCCCCGGACATGACCGCCAGACACCAGAATCTGACTGACTCATGGTGACTTGTGAGTTGTTAAATCGATGCGGCATTCCCTGAGTCGCATAGCTAGTACACTTCCCACATCAAACAGTTCGCCGTATCATCTTGTTTTTGGTCTCAGGATCCTTTGTGAAGGTCAACACTAAGACGTTGCTTGTCTTTTTTTTCTTCTACTACTGCATTGACACTTGTGAAAGCAGTGGGGCGTGAGATGACAGGGCCCGCAGCCAGTCCTGTCAGGGCCAGCAGGTGGTCAGCGAGCCCAGGTCACCACTACCCATTAACAGTGAGTAAAAAAGTGCCCTAAAATACACTTAAAAATGCCGTTGATCCAGCAGCAAAAGTTGCATGCTTCATTCAATCTTGGCCCATAAACGTATTTCTTCTTATTTTTTTTTAAAGAAACTGTCTATTTATTTATTTATTCATTCATTCATTCATTCATTCATTCATTCATTCATTCATTCATTCATTCATTCATTCATTCATTCATTCATTCATTCATTCATTCACTCATTCATTCATTCATTCATTTATTTATTTTTTTGAGGCTAGGTCTTGCTATTTTTGCCCATGGAACCGCAGGCTCTCGTTGCCCGGGGTACCACAGACTCAAGTAATCCCCAGCCTCAGCTTCCCAGGTAGCTGGGATTACAGGCACGCACCACCACGCCCAGCTATTTTTTGGGAACTAGGTCTCGCTATGGGGCCCAGGCGGGACTTGAACTGCGATCTCTAGCCCCGGCCACTTCATAGGCTGAAGCTTACAGGCATGAGCCACCGTGCCCGGCCTGTATTTTAAGTGAGGAAATGAGAAACACACAGAAACATGCATGTTTTAAGTCTTCATCACTGACCTTGTTTTCCCTTGAACTTTTATTTTTACCTTAATGTTGAAGAAATGTCAATCCAGTAGTGGTTTTATTATACGTATTTTATTACATATGCTAAAAATGGCATAAGTTTTCAGTCTCTATGAGTTTGTTTTGTTCCATTACATTAAGGATGCACTAACATTTTCCCTCACATTAAGTTTTCCCAATGTCCCTGTCTTTGAGTGCTTTCTCTTATTTTTTCATGTTAATATATAATTTGGAGAGTCATATATTTGAAATTAAATTTAGGCATGTAAATTTTTCAACTGTTGTAATGTTTTAAGGTGACCTGAAATTTTAGGCAGAGAAAAAATTGAAAAAACTCGCTAATCCTTCTTCAAACTCTTAAATTTAAGACAAAATTTTTGCTATCGCAGTTTTAGCTGTTTGAATTTTATTAACTGTTTGATTCTCAAGTGACATTTTTATTATAATTTTAATCAAAACTATTTGATCTTTAGGTTAGAGAATAGATTTTAAAGCTCTGACCGTATAACCTAGATTTGAAAACAATATATTAATAAAAAGATAGCTAATTTTGAAATAAAAAGACTTGGTTAATATTTGAACTGTGCCACTTAGGAGTTGAAAGTTCTTAGACAGTAAGTTTTTTTGTTTGATTTTTGGTTTTTAACTTCTCTAAACTTCAGGGACTGACTTCCTAACACGTAAAGCGAGTTCTTACTGTCTACACCATAGATACACTATGGGTTTTGCAGAAAGAATGGATGATTGCTGGTGGGAGCTGGATAATTTCTAGTGAAGCTGCCATTTGCAATCATGTATCTGTGAAATATTCTGAATTACGGTTCACATCCAGAAAGAGACCCCTTTTTCAGTCTATGGATTTCTGTGAGAAAGTTCCCAAACACTGAAGCCTGTATGAGTAATATAGCACAACTTTTACAAATGAAATTTATATATTCTTTGATAAATAGTAAAATTTGAGCAATTTGACAGTTGTATTTTGGATTAAATATACTTTCTCCCTTTTATGCTTATAAAGTGCTTATTTCCTTTCTGTGAGAAAAGTTACAGTTTCATCAAATTTAAAATAACATCTTTATCTAAAATAATATAATGACAAAATATCAAAATAGTTTTTGGAAATAGAATAAAAGGATTCTGTGAGAAATGATAAACTATGCACATGTAGTTAGGCAAGTATTTTAATCCATTTTTGATAGACGTTGAAAAAAAAGCATTTTTTATAGAGTAATGAAAACATTTCCATGGTAAAGAAATACATTTTTAACAATTACTTTCAGTAAGTGCATGAAACAAAACTACACTAACTTGTAAGTTGACAAATAGAAACTGTAATCTCTCCAGCAGTCTTATTTACAAACATGTACAAATCTCAGGTTAGCAGATATTTTACTTATCTAAAAGATCACATCTCTTATGGTAGATTCTGATGATGCAAAGTAGAGAAGTAGTGCTTTTTAAAAAAAATTGCGTCTATACGGTAGAAAATTTAATTTCTTGTCGGGCAGTGACCACAAACCTGCAATTTCAGTGCACCCGCCAGCTTGATAGAAGGAGGCCATGGATCTGGAAGACTGACTTCTGCATTTATTTCCCCCAAGCAGAGGGCCCAGAAGCTAAACATTGGAAATTCATGTTTTACCCTGGAAGCATTAGTCCTATTAGGATGGGCGGTGAAGAACTTTGCCCACCAGTGCCCCCATAGTAAGTTGTGAATTTTAGGGCTAAGCCAGGCTGGCTTGCAAAAAGGGTTGCTGTTGATCTTTTATACTAATTTTGGATTAATTGTGATCTACAGCACTGCGTAAACATGCTATCCTAGTGCTTCAGCTTCTCCGAAGCTAAACATTAATCCTTCTTAATGCTCTAAGTCAACTTTTAGTCCTTAGCAGAATTTACCTTAATCTCTGGCTAGTAAGTTAACTGATTTACAAAACATAATCCATGAGCCCAGAATCTTAAGGATGTGTGAACAGAAGACATACCTTTACAGAATTGACTGGACTGAATTCTTTAACTGCCACGCAGGTCAGTGAGGGAGATGTTTCCAAAATGTGGATCTTTGATACCTGCTCATTTTGTTGTGTTTTTGTTTAACAGGACGCCAAATCAACATAAATTTCTTTGAGATTCTCTGCCGATGCCTGCGTACATGTGTACGCGCGTGCATGCGTCTGTGTGATTGCCATTTGTAATTTTATAAGTATTGCTAATACGAGTCAATTACTTTTCTGCTTCATATTTCTTCTCCCTAGGTCTTTGCGACTAATGTACTCAGTCATCTGAATTAGTGACAGATCTTTCTCCATGCTTAGGTACCATTTGATTTTGCTTCCTAATTATTTAAACATGTGCATTATGATCATGGAAAACTGCCTATATACTACGTCTGGTTTTCGTCTTTCAAATTGGAGTACAACCATCAGTATTAGTGATGACAACTTCAGATGGTTCTATAATGTAGTTGGGTTTTGAGATCAGTTTTTTTCATCTAAGTTTTTTCATTGAAGTACCACTGGTTTACATTCCTGTTAGCGTTTTGGGCGTATAGGATCCCCCCTTCAGGTGCAGTCACTGTAGAGCACCCACCGCCCAAACACCCATCCCATAGTCCTCCACCAGAGTTCTTGCCTCACCTCATTCTACCTCTTCCCCTCCCCCTCCCCTCCCCTGTCCTGGATGCCTGACTTCTGTGGTCAGTTCTCAAGAATTGGTTTCAAAGTTTGTCTTTCTCTGCTCCTCAGTGTCTCTATGTTCCACATACAAGTGACACCATCTGGTATTTATCTTTCTATTCCTGACTTATTTCTTGTAGCATGACCAAGGCTCCAGCCATGTTGCCACAAATGGCATGACTTCATCTTTTTGACAGCTGTATAGTATTCCACCACCATCATGCACCACATCTTCTTGATCCACTCAAGTTCATTATTTGTGTTCCTTGATATTTTGACTTGAAATTCACTTCACTCGGGGGCTTTCTAAAGGTTCCAGTGTCTCTTCTGGCCAGCCAGGCACTATCCCTCCACAGCACTTGGCTTCTCTGATGTCTTGCATGCCTCTCTTTTCCACTGAGATGTCTCCCAAATTACCAAAGTATGATTTGTCACATTGCTCAGGTTGATGGCAACATCTTGTAAGTAGTTTGTAAGTTTGAATCTTTACCAAATTCTGACCCCTGATTGTCACCAGAGGATTATCTGGTGGCTCCCACTACCTCCCTTGTGCCAACAGAGATTTTTTTGAGTTTTGACTAGGACTTTGTAAAGCTGTACATCTCTGTTGGGCCCAGTCCACTTATTTGCACATATGGCATACACAGCCTGGAAATGAAGACCAGCAAATGGGAGGCACTCTGCGAGGGGGAAACGTGTGCAGAACATTGTGCATTTAGGGGCTTGTTCTTCTTCCCCAGTTTCAGACCTGGTTTCCCAGCTCCCACTGTTTCTGACCATGAACAGTGCTTCTGGGTGATGTGCGTGGGTGTTTGTGCATGGTGTGCCTCTCCTGCACCAGCTTGGCAAGGCCTCATCTGCTGGGTGGGCAGGGAGAGCTTGGCTGTGCGCCTCACTTGGGGAGATTGGGAGCAAGGGGCTCTGCTGGCCGCAGGCCCGTGCTGGCTGCACGTCAGTCCTGCTCCAGTGCAGAGTCAGGAGAGACCGGTTCAGACTTTAGAGCTGTATGGACAGGGTTGTTTTGGCATAGGTATCTCTCGTGGCAGGAGGAAGAGCTCTCCTGGGGGAACATTCTGGCAGGAGGGAGTGGAGGCTGCAGAGGTCTGCGCTGGTGCGCTCATGGGGGTGCGGAGGGGGGCAGTAGGCCTGAGGCAGGTGTGCACAGGCGGAGACAAGGGCATATCCACTGAGAGCGCCCCCTCTGGGCTGATTTCTGGCACTTTCGCCTTGGCCCCAAGAGAGCCACGCGTGATGTGCGCTTCAGTTGCTTCGCTGATGCTCCGCTGCATTTCTTTGCAGGTTGTCTCCGCGCGAGGAGATCGGAGCTGCTTGACCCAACCTGGTGTGAAGGTGGGGAATCAAGACCTGGGGGAGGACAGGGGTCTCGGCCTTGCACCCCGAGCCGTGCACTGCGAGCATCCTCGGGGTTTGGCATCTCCTCGCGGGCCTGTGAGCGGTGGGGGGAACAGACGGCAACACCATGGCTGCGCTGGAGTCCGGGGTGCGGTGAGCAGCGGGCAGCCTCCGCACTGGACATGCGGGCTCCCGGCCACAGTCTTGGATGGGCCCACTTCAGGCGCTTGGGGCAGCCTCACACGGAACCCGAGCTCCCGGGGAAGCCAGGGACCCTCCTAGGGAAGCTCGTGGGACTCGCACCCCAGGGAAGCATCAGTGGAGGGAGCAAGCAAGACACCGGTGGGGAAATGGGCCCGTGCTGTGCCCGCGTGTCCTTCCATGGGCACGTGAAAAGGGAGCCTTTTTCGTGACTCTTTTCGTTCCCCTTTTCGTGGGCAGCGAAAGGGGAGCCCAGGGAGCAGGCGGTGGGGGGGCGCCAGG
>PVHY01020802.1:0-24918 GCA_004024945.1 Uropsilus gracilis
TACCGGCTTCCTCCCTCCCAACTCTCACATGGCCCCACTTGTGGGACCCCTTGAGATAAATTTAGGTGAATGCACCTAAATGCACAGAGGTGAATCCAGAGAGAAAAGACAAAGTTGTCCCATATGCCTCCCTCCCACCTCACATGGCCCCGGGAAGGCACCCTTCCCCAGTTCTACAACATCTTCAACTCCCAGTTTTGACTGTGAGCACATGGGCGGGCCCAGACCCAGTACCAACCCCATACTCTCTCTATGTTTCCTTTTTAAAGCTACTATCTGTGCATAACTGCCAATGTAAAGATTCATTTCCGGTAGTCTCCTCTTTAAATTACTTTGAGGTTTTAAGAGACAGGTTTGCTGAATTAAAGCTATAGGATAAAGGGTTAAGATGGGGCAGGAGTCAGATACAACCAGCAAAGGCAGAGACCCCACTGTGGGAACAGAGTCACCTTCAGCTCATCATAGGTACCTTGTATGACATGGGGCTCATTTTGCTCCCTAAGGGGGATGATAGGTACATATTTCTTGTAGAACTTTCTGGACTTATGATGACATTATGTATCCCTAAGTTAAAAATATCACTAAGTCAAAAATGCATTTACTACTCTAACTTATTGCACATCATCACTTAGCCAGCCAACCTTAAGTGTGCTAAGATGCATCAGCTGGGCCAAATCATCTGACACAAAACCGATTTTATAATAAAATGGTTCTGTGATTCACTGACCACAGTGTGCTAAAGAATACCAGAGGCATCCCCACTTGATGGCTGACTGGGAACAGTACACACCGATCAGCCAGGTACCCCGGGAGAGGCTCCTACCACCTACCACCAGCCCAGGAAAAGGCCAATACTCAAAGTGTGAGGTATGGTTTCTGTCAACCATGCATCACTTCTGTGCCATCATAAGTTGAACCACTGTCAGTCAGGACCACCTGTATTATTCTCTGACTGAGCGCAGCGAGGTGCATTATGCACAGATTGCCTTTTCCACAGAAAAAGGTACTTTAAAGGAGGCAGCAGAGAAAGGCACTGGGCCCAGAGGCCTCTGCTATGACCCTGCCAAGACTCAGCTGCTGAGTCCAGCCAAGTGCCAAGTTCAGGGACTTGGCGAGAAAAGGCTGCGGCTGCAGGCACAATTGTGTCCACAAAGCCTGGGACTGGCGAGCAGCTGGGCCGAGGTCAGGGCATTCTCCAGGCAGAGAAGGAACAAGCTGTGTTGGGAGTGAGGCCAGTCGCAGAACAGAGCCCAGGCCCCACTAGGGCAATGCTATCTTATCACTGAGATGGAGAGTACCCAGCCCAAGCAGGAGGAGATACACATCTATCTGGGCAGGGAACATCTCCAAGGACATACCATCAAGTGGGATCTACCCAATGTCTTTCACTAGCACTGTGCCAACCTGACCCCTTCCATCAGCAGGAAGCCCTCCCTAGCACTGCACAGGCAAACTGCTCACCCTGTGCTTCCTGGAACATTCACACCACCCACTCAGCTCCTGCATACACACCAACCCCAAGACCCATCTCCATGCAACCTGCCCCTGTCACCACACCACTCTCCATCCACTGACCCTCTAGAACACTGCCAGCATGTGATCTACACTTTCAAACCTTGGCTCATAAGCTACAAGTCTGCACAACCCCAAGCTCGCTACACATCTGCGCTTCAGATTTCAGCAGAAAGCACTGTCACAGCATGAAGAGAGATTTGAATTATCTTCATATAAATAATGATCATAAGGTAAATACCTTAACAGTGATTCAGCAAGGTACTCACCCCATTAAATCTGCTTACAGCAGAGCCATTTGTTTTCTGGGTCCAGCAGCTGGAAAGGGGCAAGGGGGGGCTGTGACCTTGGTTCTGGCCATTATGGAACGTCATGCCCACACACACTGTGCATACAGCAGGGGCACAGGTCACTTCCAGTGAACACGAGGTTCCAACAGAGGCAGCTCGTCTCACAGTACCCTGGCCACCAGTGAACACAAAGATGCAGGAGGTGTGGGGTATGACTACCACTTTCTCCCCAGACCTAACGCTGCCCACTCACACCAAGCCTCATCAACTCCTCGAAGCTACAAGCCCAGAGGAGCAGGGTCTTCAGGGTCAATAAACCACAGTCCCCTTGGTCTATGAGTCTGACAGCTTTAGTGGCACGGCCAGCCTGTTTCCTCATGTGGAAAGAGTCTCTTGGAATCGTGGTCAGCACAGCACTCAGAAGCATCCTCTCTCACCCTCCCAGTCCACCTTCCAGAGCTGGGGCCTCTCCTCCTCCATCCCACCTGAGGCAGAAGTTCAGATTGGGAAGGCTCCATGGGCCACACCCTTGCAGCTCATGTACATTTTATGTCCATGTGATAGACATGCTCTTCAATAAAATGTCTACCTATGCAGCTGTGGTTGTAACAGTTGCAGCCAAGCATGCACTTCCCCAGACGAGCACGAGCACGTGGTCTTTATTCCTGCTCAGTCTTTCCATTCAAGATCAGGCTCATTGTTCTCACCTTTTGCTTCAGCAGTAACACAACCTCTGCTACACCCCCGCTGCTGCCAGACAGCAGTGCCCCTCAGAAACAGAAGGAGCAGAAGATCATGAACTCAGAGGCCCACTATGATGTAAAAGCATCGAATATTTGATCACACAGGGCCTTTCCTGATGCCAAACTGATGCCACACCATTAGTGTTGGTGGTCAGGGCACTGTGGGACGAGCTGCCTCTGCTGGGGATTTGCGTCTACTATAAGGCAACCCGTGTCTCTGCTGCATCCAGCCCATGTGTGGGCATGCATCCTGTATTGACCAGAGTTGAGGTCACAGCCCCCCTGCACCCTCTTCATGTACCAGTGACACATGGTGCCACATCCCACATTTACACAGCAGACCACCCAGACCCACGTGGTCCTTCACAAATTGGAAGACCAGTTCTCTGTCCCAGAACTGTCTGGCCAAAGTTGGACCAAGTTCCTACCAACTTCAGTCTAAAGTTTGGAGACCATAAACTTGCCTGGCACCCATCCAAGTAGCCTGGTGCCCACCCACATTACCATCTCCTGTGCCACATCATCGGGTGTCTCCTTTTCCAGGTCAAAGGTGAACTCTATGGCCCCATTGTCCTTGGGCTTGCCCTTCAGTTTCTTAGGATCCTCAACCCAGAGCCGCAGGGCAATTGTGGACTTCCGGCCGTGGTCCTCCTCCGCCAGCTCCACCCGCACGCCCGTGTCCTCCGCGAAGAAGGCATGGCTCAGCAGGTCCTTGATCTCATACCTGGGGAGGGAGAGCCAAGGGGTACACCTGCAGGCACCTGGGCTGCTAGCAAGAAGACAGCACACTAGATCTGGAAGGGCTGCACTCTGCTGTTTGCATCTGTGTTCGTACCTCCCAGGGAGAGAGAGGCCACTACATCTGACCTGGGCCTCCACTTCTCTCTCATCAGAGCCAGGAAACAAGCCCAGAGTGAGACCCAGGGAACTCAGGAGAAAAGTTCAGCCAGGCTCCCCACCATGTGACACAGCTAGATGAGGCACGAGGAGCAGTTAGTCATGACAAGGGACATGTGTGGAAGTGAGAGGGACCTGGATGCAGATTCAGCTCCCACCACACCTTTACATGAGGGGATCCTAGTCTCCCAGATGCAAGATGTTGTGGGGTGGTGGGGCTGCTAGGCATTGCTATGGTAACGACTATGTACCCAAATCTGTGCCCCAGATGGTAGTTTGGTTCACCCCTCCACCTGAGACTCACCTTTCTTCCTTGTTTTTGCAGATACACTCCCCAATAATTTCCTTGATCTCAGGATCTAGCACTTTCTCAAAGCTGGCTGGCTTGATGCCCTAAAATGACATTAGAGCCGAGTCACCTCAGACCAAACGGGCTGCTGGAGAGGAGACTCATCTGGGCCTGAGGTCATTCTAAGCCCCCCACCAGGGAGAGTCAGAAGGGTGGGATCTCAGAGAGGCTAGGACATCCTCACACCCACAGTGCCCAAGGAAGGATAACTGTGACACACAGTATCCAGAGGCCAAAGTGTCTCAAGCTGAATGAGGAAGCGGGGATAATCTGGGAGCTAGATGAGGAGTGGGGTAGATGGGAACAAGAGGGGGGCTTGGGGGCTAATATCAATTAGAGGAGTGTTTGGGGGTTAAATAAGGAAAGAGAGTTGAGGGTACTAAATGAAGAAGGGAGAGGTCCTGAGGGTTATATGAGGAAGGGAGAGGATATGCGGGGGCAGATGAGGAAGTGGAAAAGCTCTTGGGGATGGATGAGGAACTGGGTAAGACCCGAGGGCTGGATGAGGAAGGAGAAGGGTCCAGGACTAGATAAGGAAGCAGATAGTCAAAAGGTAAGAGACCAGGACCCAGAAAATCCTGGTTCCAATATCAAGATGCCCATTCTGCTCCCCCCACCCCCACTCCTGCCCATGCAGGGGACTCTGCAGAGGAGGATGGGAAGATATGCCTGCACAGCTGAAGCAGTTGGAGGAGAGCTTGGTAACAGGAGAGCATAGGAAATTTTGCAGCCCAGGGTGGCACAAAAGAGGGCCCCAAGGGACAAATGTGTGTGCTTTCTGGCCAGGCTGTGAGGCCCTTGACAGCTCCAGGCACTGTGTAAGCCCTTATGATGGCTTTGTGCTGCCCGACACAGGTTCAAGGACCTGAGCACCTCTGAGGTCTGTCTCCGTTTCTGTAAAAGGGCCTTGTTCCCATCACTGCATAGTTGGGGGAGGACTTGATGAAGCACACAGTGCCCAGCCAGGATGCAGGCACTCACACAGGTGACCTTCCGGTAGATCTGGGCAGCATTCTGGCACTCTGAGTAGGGGTACTCAGAGGTGGCCATCTCCAGCATGCACATCCCAAAGGCATAGACATCCACGGACTCGTCGTAGTGCTCCTCATACATCTCGGGTGCCATGAACTCGGGGGTGCCTGTAGCAGAGTAACAGACACAGGGTCAGCCCAGCTGGAGCCCAGGAGCCCCCTTGCCTCTCAGAGGCCTGTTCCCCTCCTCTTCCTGTCACCATTGCTCCTGGAATCCTGGTTCAAAGAGGAGGTCCTATAGACACTATAGAATGTCCTATAGACACTATAGAACGTATAGATACATTCTAAAAACTCCTCTGAACTTCCCTGTTTCAGGGTCTGAGATGGGCTCACACACCCTAGTACCACAGAACTAGGAGACCATTACTTCCAAGGGAATGGAGCTGTGTCTGATGTGCCCAGAGGCCTAATGCGGAGAAGGCAGCACCCCCGCACACAGCTCCTGGGCTGGGCCACGTGAAAAAAGTGGTGACCACAGAACTCCTTAAATTGCAAAATCCCACAGACAGGCCAGAATGCCCACAAACGGGCACATGCAGCATGGCCAAGGGAAGGTACCAGGTGGGTGCTATGGGAACTGTGTGTGCAGTCTAACCACAGAAGGTTTTAAAATCACATTTAGAATGCTTGAGGAGTTGGAAGACTATACACCAGCTCAGGAAAACACTGACACCAAGTGCATGCACAGACCACAGCAGCGCATCTCAGGGGTGGGGTCACGGCTGGTCCAGGTTTTCTTAACTTCTCTATAACAAACTTGTGCTTTAAAAATCAGAAAACCTTTTCATTAACAGATTCAACTGAGTGTCTGCTGAGCTGACTGGAGAGAAAAAGGACCATTATGGCTTTTAACATCTCTATTTTGTTACTCTTTGAAGACTTTCAAAGTTCTACAGTTTTTGTAAAAAGGAGATGCAATGCAGCACAAACTATTACATTAAAAGCACATAGATATTATCTAAACAGCCGTAGAGACACTCTGTAGGATGCAGGTAGGTTATAAGTAATCTTAACGTCTGCTTATTTACCCATAATTTCAGCATGATATACACATTTAACCGCCCCCACCCCAAAAAAAAGCCCTAACATTTTATGTAAAACAAAAATCTGCATTCAGATTTACAGACATACATCAGGAATTCTGGAAGATACCATCAGAAATAAAGGGAAGTGAGTGGCAAGAGAACCAGAGGTCAAGAGACTGCCATTGATTATCCTTTGGGGTTTGGGGATCAGATGATTTCACTGAACTTTTCTGTGCATGGCCACATTCACCCACAGGGAAATGCCAAGAAGGAACTCCAGGTCTGCTAGCAGGGAAGCCTGGAACTGAGCGGCCCAGCAAGGACTCCCACTTCTCTGTGGGGATCTGCCATGACACACTGAGGATCCCTACTCTTATGCAGGGACCTTTACATCTCTGACAGAGCCCCCTTCCCCAGTTTGGGCTCTCTGAGACCACTGGAAAATGGAACCTGCCAGGCAAGAGGCATCCCAAGGCACTCCTGAGAGTCTG
Organism: Uropsilus gracilis; assembly: GCA_004024945.1. NCBI lineage: Eukaryota > Metazoa > Chordata > Mammalia > Eulipotyphla > Talpidae > Uropsilus > Uropsilus gracilis. Next base: position 6,342 of record PVHY01020802.1, read on the forward strand.
GGGTGGGTGTGGGCAGTGGTGTGTGGGGCACAGAGCTCAGCTGCAGGATGAAGCAAAGGAGACCCACCTCTGCACCTGTGCTTGGGCACAGACACCCTCAAACCATTTCTTTTTACTCAAATTGTCATTTAGTCTCATGTGGAATAGAAAAAGTGTGCTGCACACTCACAAACACATCTGAGCCTATACCTGCTAGAGAGCAGGCACCTCTTTGGCCCTCAAGGGCATCAGATCCATGGGGATGGAGACAAACAATTGCAACATACCCAGCTGTTCACAGCACCTGAGAGGCCCAACACCCACAGGTGTCCTGAATGGGCCACCTCTAAAGCGCTACCAAAATCCCTACCAAGTCCCATCAGATAGCTGCACCCAGGAGGTGGTCCAGCACCAGTCTCTGCGGGTTCCCTAGATACAGTACAGCAGGGTTCCCATTAATGCACCCGTATGAGTCCCCTTTATAGACCTGAAGGAATCTCCTTATCCAGGCTAGTTCACAGGTCTGGAAACCCCCATTAACATACTTGGGTCAAACACCCCATATCATCACTAGCTCTTCTCCCCATTTCCGCTGTTGGCCCCTTGGCTCAAGACAAGGCTGCCTGCTCAGGGAAACTCACTGATCAGTTCTCATTCTCTGTGAGCATGGAGCTTCCTGGGCTCTGGTTAAGCCAAATCTGTGATGAGTTGGGGCCTCCAAAGACTCCAGGTACTGCAACTCAGGGACTCAAGCACAGACCACACAGGGATCCACACACCCCTGAAGCTTGTGTAGGTTGTCCAGGGCTGCAGTGTGCCTGGGAGTATGGGGAGGGAATGGGAAGGACTCACCTATCACACTTTTGGCAAAAGATGCTCGCTTGAGGGTGGCCAGGCCCAAGTCTCCGATCTTCACAGACCCCGTGGGCCCAGTGATGAAGATGTTGTCACATTTGAGGTCTCGGTGGATGATGGGGGGCGTTCGGGTGTGCAGAAAGAGCAGGCCCTTCAAGATCTGCCGGCACCAGCTGCGCAGCACCTTGGGCTTCATCACCTTGAATCGCTTCAGGTACCTGCAGAGGGGGCCGTGTGGCTTGTGTGGGGAGGGGCTGTGTACCCACAAGGATGGGCCTCGAGTAGGGAGAGTCCATGCACCTTGGCGGGGGCCGAGGGGGAGCTGATATGGGGAGGGGGCTATGTACCTGAAGGAGCCATGTGGTTTGTGGAGAGAGGGCCGTGCACCTTTTGGGGGGGCCACATGCCTCATGTGTGCTGCCCTGGGCAGATAGTTTGTGCAGGCACCCAGCTATAGTGGCCCCGGTGCCCGGGACAAGCCCCACCCGAAGCCTTGCTGGACAGTGAGCTCACGTCTTCAGCGTCCCTGAGGTCATCAGCTCAGTCACCAGCACGATGCAGCGCTTGCCCTTAGCGCTGGACTCCCAGAAGTCATAGAAGCGCACAATGTTGGGGTGCTGCAGGCCCTTGAGCATCTCAGCCTCCTCCTTGAAGCGTTGCCGCTCCAGCTTGGTGAGCTTCCGGTCCTAGAGAGAGAGACACACATGACAGACACCTGTACAGCCTCACCACCACGCCCGCCCGAGGACATCACCATCCTAGCTGGAGACCTGCCATCCAGGAATGGCACAGGTAAGAAAATGACCCAAAGGAGTCCAGAGGCCTTCTCAGCCCAGGCCCTGTACCCCCAGCAAGCCCTGAGGTCTCCCTGACCCAGGGAGCCCCAACACAACGCACTCAGGTAAAAGACACAAACCCTGTGCACTTTCCTTGGAAACAACTGGAATCTGCTCCCCAACACTGCTTGCTGAGGACTGCAAAAGACACACCAGACATTTGCAATTCACACAGGACTTTGAGGATACATCCACAGCAGATCAGAATCAGGAAACTGGGAGAAGTACAGAAGCACAAGGGGTCAGGACTCTGCTGAATTCATGACGGTGCCAGAAATAGCCAGCACAATCTGGTGGTGCCCACCTGCCCAAGCCCCCATCCCTGGCCACCAGCCCCTTGCCCCAGCCTCAGCCTGGATCCTGGCCCTCCCCTTCCTGAAACCCACACAAAGTGCCCAGCTGAACCCAAAGCTCTGTGCTTCCACTTCATCTCACTGGGAAGACTTCACCTTCAAGACCTCAGCAGGCCTCTCTCTTCCACCTGAACATGTGTCCCCAGTGTCACAGGCCACAGAGCCCATGCTGGCACACTGCTCCCCAGGGACTTTGGATGTCAGACATTGCACGTGTTTCCCAGAAGGAGACCACAGCATAACTAAAGAGCAAGGGAAAGAGCTGTAGAGGAATTTGGAGGGATGAGGAGACATCAGAAGTGAAAGTAAACAAAGGCCAAACTCCTGAGTCCTTCTGGAAGACCCACAGGACATCCAGTCAAACTCCAGACAAGCCAGACAAGAGAGGCGGGCCACGGGTCATTCGACCTTCATCTGGGGAAGACGTGAGAGTCCAAGTTGCCACATCATCATCTTCCACCCCTCCCCTGCCAGCCCCACCAACACTACATTAGACTCTTGAAGTGGAACCAAGGGCAGAGTAAAGAAACTTCAGGAGAAAGCTTCACCATGGCTAATCTCAGAAAACCAAACTCTAACTCATGTCCTCATAAGGATCCAAAATGTTGACACACGTAAGTGGAAGCAGCTTCTACTTAAAAAGGAAAATCAAAAAAGAGATCTTGCAAATTGAAGGTCAGTTTTAAAAAAAGAGAGAGATTCCATAATCCAATGAAAGGTTAAGTACAAATGAAGTCAGTGTTTAATCTAGATAGTAACACAAGAAACACGCTTTGCTCATCAAAAATGATTTATTTAAGACAATAAAAGTCAAGTTGCCAACTGGTGCAGCTATTCTCAATATACTCCACAAGGGTCTCAGACCCAGAATGGAGAGAACTTAACCATAAAAAAGACATGAACCAGGATGTCACAAGAGTAGACACCTTAAGGCAACGAAGCACGCAGAAAGGTGTACGGTGTCATGGTTACCAGATGCAGCTTCATGGAGACCCACTTCATTCCACCAGGCATCTGGGGTGAGAAGATGGGCACTTGATGGCTTGGAGAAGGAAAACCTCTGAGCCCCAGCTCACAGCCACCGGAGGTGCCTACAGCAAGTCACACCTGCCAACTCCCACCTGAGACATGGGAACACACACAGCCTTAGTGTTTCAGCAGCCTCACAACTGCCTGAAAGGGAACAGATGAAGTGGCTCTCACCAGAGCAGTGGAGACACACCACAGTGTGCCCAAACCAGAAGAGGACTCTGGGAAAAAGGAACAAACTCCCTCTTAGGACTCAGGAGTCCCCAAAGCAGCCTAATGAACAAGGGAGAGCACACTGGAGCCCCTGCAGGATGTCCCCTCTTACACCCCCAAAGCTGAGACCAGAACAGAGCTCTCTCTGGGAATGTTGGGGTGTGGGAGACCGGAGTCCAGAATATTCCACATGCCACACAAGCAGAGCAGAGCTCATCTGTCCACACACTAGAGGCCTCAGTGTTAGTAAGTCAGAGCTTCTGAATGCTAAAGAAAGTGAAAATATCCAAAGACCAAAGGAGAGAAGCAGAAGAAAGACAGAAACTACAAAAGAAACAGAAGATATGGAGGAACAAGTAGGAAGCCCATAGGACAGGTAGCAGCAATGCTAAGAGGGAAAACTGGACAGAACTGAAAAGGGGGTTGTAGATCAGCATTTTTGAACCAAATGACCACGTGGAATACAAAGGGTGGCCGTGGCAGCCCACAGGGATGAACAGGACCCCCCCCCAGCACCCCAACGACAGACTGCAAGAACAGAGAACAACTCCTGTCTGCCTAGGAGCACCAGAAGCTGAGGTTCACTGGCAACACAGCCTCTTGCACCACTGAGCACCACACCAACTGGCTGTCCACAGACACACGGCCCCCAGACGTGCACTCAGACATGCAGAACTGTGAGGTTCCCCCCACACACACCACACACAGGGAGGAAGGTAGAAGGCTGGGCCAGCAGTCAGTAAGGGAAACAAGAACGGATGGTCTGCAAATGCTGTGGGGCAGTTTCGGTTACAATTCCTGTTCATGAAGCCTGGTCCCTGATCCCAGAGGACACTCAAAGAATCATTTATAGTAAGAACTGGCTTTTGCCCATGTTTTAGCACCAACCAACAAGTAAAAGGTTTCACTGTAATGCCAGAGCAAAGCGCTGTCAAATAACAGAACCAACAAAAATTGAGAGGAGTGGAATGCACCCTGCTACGCTTCAGTCCCCGTTTTCCATGACAGATGCTAGCTAAAGGTGACAAATCAAAGACATGGAAAGAAGGCAGAGCCAGAATCCTTAGCGACAGTGCCTCTGCCACTGGGCTGGGGGTGGAGATGGGACGAGACCTGGTTTCAGAGCCTAAGCAGCCTGGCTATTTTTAACCAAGGGACTCGCTGCTTGATCACTTGAAAGGTCAGCAGCATGTCCTCAGCGCACTGCCCAGGGCCACCTGCAGGCACACTGCCTGGCGTCCCCTCTCTGGGCTGCCGAGCCCTGGGTCCTGCTGGTGGACATCTGGTGGAACCATCCGATCAGTGACTCCATGGGGGCAGACCCAGGCCAGTAACTGGCAGAACCCACTGTTTGGGACTGAATTCACTAACACGTGACAACCACCCAAAGTCATGAGCCCTGGGAAGGAAGCATCTGCTCCCTAAAGACTCCCAAACTAGCTGGTCAAGCGTTCTTGAGGGTTGGCGCTGGGAAGGTGGGCTGCTCTGTCTGCTCACACATGTGGCAGTGCAAACAGTGCACCCACACAAATACAGGCTCATCCAACCCAGACAGACATGAGCACGCCACCCAGACATGGGCTCGTCTCCCCGCCCCACCCCACACACACGGGCTTCCCTCCCACCAGCCCCTGTGCTGCATAAATTAGAGGATCCTGTTCCCCTAAAGACAGTGTGAATCAATCAAACTGCAAATAATAAAACACTCCAGAGTAACACAGTTCCTCTTGCTGCAGGGAAAATGCACCGCCTGCCATGCTGGCAGCCAGTCCAAAGAGGGTGGAGGACAGTCCAGTTTCATCAACCTCCCAGGTTGCAGGGAAACTTGCAACGTTTCTTCTGGTGCTGATCAAGAGGTTGGGGAAGTGGGCCCAAGGCCAGCCCTCTCTCGGGCATTGCTGGCTCTGCTCCAGCACACACAGCAAGAACTGCAGCCCTCAGACCCAGGGGCTATGCCCTCTGTGGGTGTTTGCAGCCAGGCAAGCAAGGTAATGCCACCTGCCAAGGAGTGGTGCTCCCAGCATGGGAGCACTAGCCCTGAGACCCCACTGATGAGAAAGGCCCCTCGCTGTTCCCAGATATGAAGGATTTGAACCCAAGTTCAAACCCTGGGATTGGCACATTCCTAGCCCATTATTGTACCCTAAAGTGGGAGGAAGGTTTTGCGCTCATAGTCTGAGTTCATCCACCTCTGGATGGTGAGTGTACAGGGATGGAGGTATCAGGTGCTGTACTGTCCTCCAACACTGTTCCTGGTGAGCATTCATGCACCTCCTTCAGGCACCAGATGGCCACCAGGGATCGAGGCATGCAGGAAGGGCTGTGGAATGGGGAGGGGGTGCATAGCAGGGTAGAGGAAAAGTAGGGAACAGTAGAGAAGATATAAATATGCAGTTACATGTGCCGAAGAATAGGACAAAGGGACAGGTGGGTGGCACCAGTTGTGGACACCCCTGAGCCCAAGGAAAAGCCCCTCCTGCAGGTAGCCAATGCCAGGACTCCAGAGCCCGGGAGTAAAGGACAGCCTCTACCCATCCAGGGTACCCACAGGCCTTGGGTCACAGGATGCCCTATTCGGGTCCAAGGTTCTGAGTAGAGCAGACTGTGGGTTTATGATGGCATAGGGGCAGCTGGCAGTTGGGGCTGCCTGGAGGAAGGCAGCTCAGTGGGGCTGTTCTGACCCCTTTCTGGAGCTGGGCTTCACCATGGACAATGCGAGAGACCTGGACAGAGGGCCTGTTCTCATCCTTCCAGCTATGACCCACTCCCTCTACCATTTACTGCAATTTAAAAAAATAAACTCACTTCTTTCAACCAAAGTCCCCACCTTAACCTCACTCATCTTACACAATCAATCAATCAATCAATCAGTCAATACAATAAATGAATGAATGAATGAATAAAGTTTATGAAATCACAGTTGAGCTAGAGCAGATTTCTCTGATTCTTGCTTAAAGAATTAACATGGGAGATTCTGGTTCTGGAGTCTGGGGTACAGCAGACAGAGTTGGTAGAGCAGCAGAAGGCCCAGATCCTTGGTACAAAGACAATTCTCAGTATGGTGGGTGAACAAGGGTCACACATTTCCAAGACTCACCTCATCTCAAGAGCACCAACAGATTCCCTGGGGTGGAAATGGTTCCTCATTGCTTTTGTAAATATTGTTTCCTTCTAAGTATATGGGGTGTGGGGAGCAGGAGGTAGGTGCACACAGATGACTGAAAACCAGTATCTTGAAGGGGCCTTTATTTTTCAAATGTCACCCCCAACCCCTAAACTTCCTCGGAGGCAAAGTGACCAACCAGCCTTGCCAATTCCACTAAGTCTGCCCCCTACAGGAAGACTGTCAACGAGGTGTCCTACCCACATGCCATCCAGGACCTTAAATAATTGTAAAGGATGTCAGCCCCAGCATTTTGTAAATACTGACATTTTTTAATGCTCTTTGAAAAGTTCCTCTGGAACTTGATGGTCTCCCCAGCTGTTTTATAAATAATGTGAATAGCGGAGCATCTAACTCCAGCTCAGGTTCCTATTTCCACTGCCACAGATCTAATGCAATTGCCTTCCTTAAAGACTTTTATTGATCACTGACCGCACTTCTCTGCCATAAAACAACACGTATTAGAATTTAGGTTTTTTTATTTCCTAGGGTCACCCAGCTCAGAGCTCCAGATGTTTCTCCTGTGGCTCAAGTTACCATCACAAAATTTGCAGAGTATGGGGATCAAAGCAAACAGCAAACTAGGTGCCTGAATAGGCACCTCTCACTACCCATGGAGCCGTCTCCTTATCACCTCCCTCATACTCCATAGGAAACTTAATCACCCCTGAGCAGATGTCACCCTGCATAGCTCTGTCCACCCCTGGATCACTCTAACTTGCAGATGGAGTGGGCTGGTCACAGTCATCTCACAGAACCCTTCAGACACCTTGTCAGCATGTCCCCACCCAAGTGACCTTTCATGAGACCAGCTGGACCTACTTTGGATCTGGGGACACAGTGGAGCCTGTCACTGTCTCTGTGGAGTGCCCAGCCATGAACCTTTATTGGAATCCAGCAACGTGTTTTCATAATGAGCAGAGTAAGAAGCAAGTGGCACTTCCCCTGCCCTCCTGTTAAGGAGCCCTCACCCCTGGCATGACACGAGGCGTAAGGATCAGGACCACCACTTCATCACAAGGGGCCAACTGTAGGAAACCCCCTAGAGCTGTTGTGACCAAACATAGTCTTGTGCAGAGGGACCTTGAGTAGGAAGCCCCATTTCCCTGTCCCCTGACACCCAGCAGGCCAGGCGCATGTCCCCACAGCAGGACCTAAGCACAGACAGTGGCAGGCCTCCTGGGTCTCAGGGTCTAGATGAGCACACGAGAAGGAGCTGGAAGCCTACCTTGGTGCACCGGGCGAAGGACACAAGAGCGACACACTTCAAGTTAAGGACACAAGAGCGACACACTTCAAGCTTTGCAGCATTCCAAGTTGACCTAGTTCTCAGAAAGAAAAGGAGGGGACTGGAGCCCTCGGTGCCCTACATCCTGTCAAGCCTTTCATCTCAGTAGGACAGTTGACCAACGCCTGTGCTCCTGTGTACTTTTCATCGATAGAGGCTCCGGAGAACGGGAGCCTCCACCCACCCCAGGTCTCAGGTCTCAGGACAACAGCCAGTCTACCCAAGGTGTGCTGAACAATAGGACAGTCAGTCAGGAAGTCCACTCACTTTGGGGGAGCAGCTGAGAGAGACATCTGCCTTTTACATAACTCCATCCCAGAACCCTGCCATCAGGAATGCCCACTCCGTCCCCCACTCCACCCCAGGGACGCAGGCACTCATCACAATGACCTGTGCGAAGACCACGGTGGCAAGGACCAAGGCTGCACAGTTGCCTGGCTCTCAGAGGCCAGACCAGGTGGCAGGTGACCTAATCCTACTCAGAACCCTATGTACCCCAAGCTCCTAGAAGTAGCTGATCACAGCAAGCAGAAGGTAGAAGGGGGAGAACAGACCCCAAGAGCCTGGGGTTCAAACATGGTGCAGAATAAACACTACACAGAATGGGGGATACCACACAGGATGGGGGACACCACAGAGGCTGGAGGAACACCAAACAGGATGGGAGGAGCAACACCACATAGGATGGAAAGACACTACAGAGGATGGGGAACATGACGTGGAAAGACCCTCGGGTCAGCTCTCCAAGTTTCACGCCAGAATGAAGTGCTTTGATCTCACTTCTTCTGTCCAGACCTGGAGTAGCCCAAGCAATGTACAGATCTAGGGTACCTCACAGGTCGGGCCACCAACAACCTCAGGCCAATATTGCTGGGTGGATAGCGCCAAGCTTGAATATCCACAGTGACTGTCTAGCTCAGACTGCATTAGGGTACAGGGCATCCTGGGGAGGGTATCAAGAGATAGAGCCAGCACACAAGATCAGGGCCACAGAGCACAGATGCTGGGGCAGCCTAAACTACAAAAAGGCCTCAAGGTTCACATCTGCCCCCAGTCTAGAGAGTCCTGCCAGAGCAGTCAGAACCTTAGGGCCCCAACCAGGACCAGAGAGACCCCAAAGCAGATGCAAATGGAATGAGTCACCAGCACAGATCTGACACTAGGAGAAGGGAGCCCTCATCTAGCTCACGCCCCACAAAGTTGTGGGTCCCAAGTTGGAAGCACCTGACACATCGTTAGTCTATGCTGAGATGGGATCTAAATATAAAATAAACTTTTGATTTCTAAAATGTGGTATTTTTAAAAATCTCTAATAATCATATTATTACATGTCAAAAAACCCACCTTTTGGATATAATAAAAAAGAATATATTGTCAAAACTAATGCCACCTGTTCGTTCCACAGTGAGTGTGGCCGTTAAGTTTACTATTACACAAGGAGCTCACATTTCATTTCCACAGGACAGTGCTGCCTCAGAGCATCACACTAAGTGGCAGGCTGGATGCTGAGACACAGGATAGAGTACCAGCAGTCTGACAAGGCCTGCAAGGAAGGAAGGTCCTGTGAGCACACAGACTTTTAGTTTCATCTGTGCAGGAAAGCTAGATGTAGAAGGATGTCTAAAACCACATAGAACAGCCCTAATGAAGGCTGAAGCTTGCCTCTGAATAAGGTCAATTCCAGATGGCATTAAATGTGGTCTGTTCCTATGTTAACCGCCTGCCAGGAACAAGAGTAATTTTTCTGTAAAGAAAGACAAAAATCACCCACACCTTCAGATATCTCCATAAGTTTTAAATATTTAAATAAAAAGTGACCAGCAGACCAGGAGACTAATACTATGAAAGCAAGAGGAAAAAATAGACAATGCTAACAAAATATAGTTACCAGACCAAACTAAAATGGTGTAGTTAGCAGACTGGGGCATTAAAATTATAGTGATTAGTACAGTCGAGAAAACAGACAGCAAGATGGAGAAATTCACCAGAACTAAAAATCTATAAAATATAATCAAGAATTGAGAAATGGAATTAGGAACTTAATTTATGACTTAACAGCATATTAGCTATACATAGCTGTCTTTAGAAACCTGAAAGACAAGCCAACGAAATGTATAGGCTAAAAACATGGAGAGACAAATGGATGGAAATCGTCTGAAAGAATAATAACTTTCACAGTGAAAAAGACCCAACTTTTGTATAAATAGGATTCCAGAAAGAGAGGGCATGAATAATGGAACAAAATCATTATCTATAAATTAAAATCCCAAAGTTTTCCAAAATTGAAGCAAGACACGCAGACATAGATTTAAAAAGAGTATATTCAAGAAGTATAAATTCAAAAAGTATAAATTCAAGAAGGTTAAATACAAAGAAAGCCACACTTGGCACATTACAGCAAATACAGTTGCTGAAACCCTGATACAGAAAAAATTTTAGATGCAGGAAAAGGCAAGGGACACACACACACATACTCACACACAATACACACAAAGACTTGCTACCACCAAGTAGATTGATGGCTGACACCAACACAAACAATTGCACAAGATTATGGACTGACATCTTTAAAGTACTGGAGAAACTGGCAATGTAGAATTCTAATCCCACAAAGATATTCTTCAAATGAAAACAAAAACCTTTTAAGACAGAGGCATTGTCTCCAGCAAACAACTACTAAATGAAATACAACAGGGAAATCTCCAGTTAAAGGGAAATGTTGGCAGAACAAAAAGCAAAGGAAAGGGTGAAAGCATTAGCAGCTCTCAATACTGACCATACGGAATAATGTTGAGAATGTTACATGGGATTTTATAGGTAGAGGACTGGGTTACATGTCATCACAAAAGATAGGGGTGGGTAAGCCAAGTTCAGGTTCCAAAATTTACAGATTACCAGATTACTCAGGGAGTGGTAAAGTGCTACTTCCAGAGAACTTAAACAATCAAGTATTCATGTCCTCTCTAGTGGAACCATTAACAAACTTACAAAAGATGCAAAACAAACTTTCCAAGTGCAAACTCTAAATCATCCAAACCCCAATGTTCCAAGAACGGTTTATCCAATTATAAGGCAAACACATCTGAGACCACACCTCAGTCAAAATTACCACTCCATGCACTGGATATGCAAGTACCAATGGCCAGTGAAAAGAAGTAAAATGAATTGAGAGTAACATAGGCACGCCACCCCACACCCTGCTCTCTGGCAATCTCTACCTGCCCTCCCAATATAGCCTAGGTGTGTCCCCTGCAGAGCCTAACAGTATTGTCAGGTCACCTGGATGATGCCTTTCCCAAGACCAGAACAGAATCCAAATCTAAGACATAGTCAGCGCTTGGCAGGTCTCTTGTCAAGGAATTCACTCTCCAGATGATGGTAAAGCCCCTCACCCCATGACAGAATTCCAGAGAACAGCTTCTAGCCCACTACAAGGCTTTCCACCCCCCACCCCCCAACCTGGGAATGATCTCGGGCCCAGAAGCAGCCCCTGAGGCCTGATATCCTGTAAGGCAGGTGGGAGTTAGAATCTCTCTTTAACATTCATAATCTTCCTTGGAGGGCTTTCAAAGTCCCAGGAACCCCATCAAGCCCTTAACATATCACTCATGCCCCTGAATCCATCATCTACAGGAGGATAGGCCCATGTTCATCTAATCCCCAAGCAGCATAAAGAGAGAAGGGATGATGAGGTTATGGGCTGTGAGATGAAGCCTGCCTGCCTATGTCCAACTCAGCAGCCCCAAGACACGATATAGGGCGTATCCACTTTGCCTCCACTAGGATGCTTAGGGATGTGGACCTAAGACGGAGAAGGTGACCAGTACAGGTAAAGCAACTCAGGTGGATTCTGGCAGTGGGTGAGGAGGAGGGGGGAGGCGGGAGGCAGGACTCCACTCCCCATGAAGGACCAACCATGCATGGAGTGGTCAGTAGATTGGCCACCAGGCACCAGGGGTGTGGATCAGGGCCCAGCACTGTAAGTCTGACACCCGCCCCTCATCCTCACAGCAGGCAGGGAGAGGCTACCCCTTCCCACCAGAAGGCAGAGGATTGAGAAAGTGGTAGTCCTGGTCCGAGGTTTTCCTCACTATGCCACAGGTACCCATGGTTCCCAGGTCAGGACCAGGGTTCAGGCATGTTGTGGCTCACATAAACCAGTTCCTGGACATCCTACATTTGACACATGGACTCTCTTTCTGTGTCTGGCAGGCCCCTGTGTACACAGGAAAGGTCTGAGACAGGTCACTAAGTCAACAAAATTGCAGGACACAGATGCTGCTGATCACTGTCAATCCCCAAACTGGCCAGTCTCCCTGCCCCTATCCCACCCGGAAGGGACAGAGAGAGGGCACCTTGCACCATCACAAACAGTGGTAACTCCCCATCCACACACCACCCACACTTGACTGGTCTCCCAGTCTACACAGCTGGAGGTGGGGCTGGTTCTGCTGCCCAGCCCCTCTGCCACCTGGTATAGTCCTGGGTGCAGGGACCAGCCACCCTAAACCCAACCAACCCCCACAACACATGCATGGGGAAGGGCTGAATTTGCACATATGAACAAACATGCAGAAAAACATGCTTGCAGAAGAATGTGTTTGCAGCACATGTAGAAAAAGGCAGGCTCCCTCTCAGCCTGGATGACAGGCCTCTCTAGAAAATACTATGTGTCCTCAACTGTTTTCAAAACGCATCTCACCTGAACAGAGAGTGAAGGATGACAGACAGACAGACATGGAGCTGCACATCGGTGGCTGTGCCATCCCAGTTGGAGCCGTGGCTCGCATGACACAGGCAGGCGACCGAGACTTCCCAGGGCCTGCCCTCAGGTCCCCATGGGGAGATGGCCCACACCTAAGCAGCCTCTGTGTGTGTGTCTGGACTTCATCACTGGCAGATATTTATAATTGCGAGAAAAAATCCAACATCCCGAGCAAGGCCTGGTGGCGGACAGGAAGGCCACGCTGTCACAAGGCAGCTAGAGCCCCAGGGACAAGGACATGGGAGTCGGATGGGACCCCATGGTGATGAGCACTAGACCAAGCAGCAGCACCCTCGGGGCGGGGGGCGGGGAGCACAACGGCTTTTATCTTCTTTTCCTCTGGTCCCCCAATTCTCAGCCATCAGCTGAACATCTTGAAGAAACTGAACACAGAAAGTGTCTGCAGAGCCCCTGTGGCCTTGGGAGTTCTGGGTACCTCAGTGTTTACAGGAGGCTATTTTCCTTCCCTGAGCAGTTACCATGACGTTGGCTTCTTCAGTGCCCCTCTGGTATCTCTTCTATAAACAGCTCTGGGGCTTGTACCAGATACACTCGCTGGATTTGGATCCCAAATGCACTGACAAACCTCCATGCCCCTCCCCACCTTAGGGCTCTTGGCCCTTCAGGGGGCAGAAAAGTGGGCCAAAGCCCTGCGCAAGCATTGAGTACCTACTGTGTGCAGAGTAGCAGGAGCCATGACACTCCTCAGCAATAAGGGAGCTGAGGTTCTGTTTGTGGCTAAGGACCCCAAGATCTGGGCAGATCAAACCCCACAGGTGTGCATTTGGGGTTTGACCCATGTCTGAGGGTTTTAGAGGAAGAAGTTTGGGAGCTCTGTGATAACTAGTGGTCATTTTCTGCATTTTCTAGTGTTCAGAATTTCAACAGTAACAAGTCAGATTTCACCTCATGGAATAGTCATGTCCTCAGTCAGCCTCAGTAGGCCTTGCCTCTGATCTAGAAGCTCCTGTAGGGGCAACCTCTTTGCCCTAGGGCCTGGTCAGGCATGCATGCAGTACCCTGCAAGCTGTCATCACCCCCACTCCACTCACTGACGAGAGGGCCAGGTAGAAAGTTGGGCAACCACATTGCATTCCACACCGGCCACCAGCACAGTGCACCCCTGGGAAACCCCAAAACGGAAGATCCAGGGGAGCTCTTTTAAGGGCACAGTGGACATACAGGGGGCCCTGCGCTCACAGGACACAAACATCAGTCCTCTCCCTCATGTTCTGTTCAAGAACACTTGGAATGCCCAAGCACGTAGTGAGGCAAGACAAGGTAGGTTACCCTGTCTGGGGTCTCCTGAGCATCCTGGTGGTACCCCTAGCAAGGGTAGGAGCCAAGTTGGGGTTGTGAAGCACTGGGGTCTCCTGATGCTTCCATCTGCCAGGACCAGGTAGGGGAGGGAGGTAATTCCAAATCCCAAAGAAATAGAATGGGGGTATCATACCATAGGAGAAGCTGACCCCAGACATCATGCCATCCACACAGGACCTGCTGGGAATGGGGGTATCATACCGTAGGAGAAGCTGACCCCAGACATCATGCCATCCACACAGGGCAAGCAAAGATCTCATAAAGAGACACCCTGGTGGCCTCAGCTTCCTCAGGTATAAATGGCCGCTGGGCAGGATGGTGAGATTTCCCCCCCGAGGCTTGCTCAGGGTTTGAGCCAAAGTTGGGGTTCCAAGGCAATAAAGCCAAGCAATCCTGAGTCAGTCACTGTTCACAATACCCGGAACAAGGCCAACACCTAAGATCTGAGGCCCCCAGGCGGCTCAGGCCCAGCATCTCTGCCAGAGTCAATCAGGTCCCCATCCACAGGCACCCAGAAGGCAGCCCTCGGGCCCCTAGCACCCTGCCCCCAGTTCTGTGTAGCACTCACTCAAAGAGTAAAAGTCAACACCAAAGATAAAATAAAATGAAATCCCTCTGCAGTGCCAAAAATACCTCCCCACGGGATGAGGGAGCAGGCGCCAGCTTCCACAGCAGCAACTGTTGCTATGGATACCAGGCTCCAGCCAGCAGGGGGGTGGGGACAGCGGTGGGGGAGGGGACAGAATGGGGGACAGAGATGGGGAGAAGGGACAGATGAGGAAGGGGGTAGAAACAGGGACGTGACAGAGAATGGCAAAAGGGGATAAAAATGGGCAAGGGGGCAGAGGTGGAATAGGGGGATAGAGGTAGGGGAGAACAGAGATGGGAGCAGTGATGGAGAAACAGAGAGAAGGCAGGTTTGGCAGGAAAGGAACATACTGACCAATGGGAAGGGGGAAAGGAAACCAAACACCTAGTCTGCTGCCCAGACCCCCTCACTGGTAAAGCTGATCTGTAGGTAGACACAGGCTCTGGGAAAGGGTAATATTTGTACCAGAATGGGAGGAGCAAGCAAGATCTCCCACAAATGTGATCATTTCTGACAGAGCACAACAGGTCCCACACTCCTAGACTCAAGATTTGCTCACCTAATGCTGTCAGCCCAGGGATGCCCTTCAGCCCTGCCATCCTCCCCCTAAGCAGCAGCTTTCCCTGGCCACCAGGAGGAGACAGGGACCCTGGCCTCCCCCTCCCATCCTTCCATCCTCTCTGCAGTGCAGAACACCACCCTGGAGGATCCCAGCTGGCTGATGAGGCGACTCAGCCCCCTAGAACCTAGAGCACACTAGGCTATGGGATAGGCAGTTATGAAAACCACACCCTCAGGAGCCCCAGGTAGGAGCAGAGGAGCCCACACACCAAGGAAGGGAGAACAGGACAGCATGTCCCCTGGCTCATGGCCTGACCTCCTACTTCCAGTGTCCTGTCTCCCTGGGGCCCTCCTGCCCCTCTTACAAGGATCCTGGCGAAAACACTGGTGTCAGATAATGCAGGATCATCACCCATCCCAGGGTCCTTAAGTCACTGACATCTGCAAAGATCCTAGAGCCATGTAACCTGGTGCAAGTCCATAGAGGCCTTCATCACCCAGTTTCCCACTCTCCTCCCTGGCTCACCTTCCCTGGGCATAGGAGCACTCCTCAAAGGTACCAGCCGGCACCTCGTTTCACATCTTATGCCAAAGACACACAGCCATCTCTATCAATTTGTTTCTTCCTACTCAAAATAGAGAAGGAAACCCCACCTTTACGTGCACCCCCAACTATCTCCACTTCCCCCACCTATCTCCACATAGATGCTGCTGCAACTGGACCTCTTCCAACATCCCCTCCAGGCCACCATATCTTTCCTTGAAACCTTTCCCTGGGTCATACCTCAGGGAGGTAGAATTCCTGCTCCAAATTGAGGTCCAAGTTCCCCCAAAGCATGCTCACAGTTCCCAAGAGAACCCCCTACCCCCTCAGACACCCCTCAACCCTGCCCACCCCTTGCCTACAGTTCCCCAAGAAGGGCCTACCCAGCCCTGGGGCCCAAGTGGAGGCTCCAGACCAACCCCTCCAGCAGGGGCATGTGGGACAAAGGCAAGCCAGGGTGGTGGGGGCAGCCCCAGTTTCCATAGAACACTGCTTTGGTGAACCTCTGGACCCCCTGGTCCCCTGGGATAAGCCACCCCCAAGTACAGTCGGGACTGAATCAGGAGACATAAGCAGTATTAGCATAGGACTCAGCGAGTATTCAGGAAATGGCCTGGCTGTTATCATCATACCAATTACACCCTGAGAAGGTCTTTCCAAACCTTGTGACCCAGCTCTACCAAACTACTCCAGCTCTAGGCCTGCCCACAGCTCCTTTCCCCCAAGAAAACACAGCAAAAACCTTTTGTTTAAAGGCCATCAGCCTGGAACAACTGCTCTACCCCCACCCCCTACAGGAGCATAGAGGTCCAGTGGTTCCTGCCCCAACCAAGAAGAAACCTTTATTGTGGGCAAAGGCCAGGTCCCACAGCCAGAGCCCTGGGCATTTGCTCCCCCTGGCCAGGGTACCTCAAAGGGCTTGTCATTCCCACGGAAGTGCCACAGGGCTCTTCCTTGGCAAGCAGACACAAGTGCTCAAAGAGTCAGTGAGGCCTGATGAGGTATCACTGCAAATGCAGCAGACAGTGGGTGGAACAGCCACACTCAGGACCACAGGTCAGACCCAGGGAAGCAGGGCCAGGAGGCGGAAGCAAAGGGTAAGGCACGGCGGGAGGCAAAGGCAGCAGGCAGGGAAGGAAACATGCATCAGGATCTGAGCACCACAGCGGGCACTGACCCCTCTACTGCCAAGGCCCCAGTTTCCCTGGCTACTACAAGCCTTTCCCCAGGGCCTCTGGTCAGATCTGTAGGACAACCTTGGTGACCTCTGGCCTGACCAGCAACCCAGTGGGCTCAGCCTAGATCCAGGTGGAAAGTTGGCGCAGCTGCCTCCAGCTCTCCCTTGCCAGGCCACGAAGGGCCTCCACTCTACCTGTGCTGCAGGAACAGGACACAAAGGCCCTGCCTCAGAAACACATCCATAAATTGTTCAAGGAAGCAGCCAGCAGGGCCGGAACGTCCAACGTCATGGTCTCGCTCCCTCCGGGAACACAGCAGGCCTTTGTTTTTTATCATCACTGTCATCAAATATTTACAGAGGCTGACGAACCATTTCAGCAGGCCAGACTTGAGCCAAACTCACTCTTCCCAGGGCATGTGGCCGTGCAGGTGAGCAGGCGGGGCAGGGGAAGGACCAGGCCTCCTGCGGGCCAGCCAGTGTGTCTGGGGCATGCCCCTGGGGTCTGGGACTGGATGCAATCCAGGGCAGGCTGCAGGAAGGAAGCAGGACTGGACGAAGGCCTCTCCATGCTCTCATCTCCCAGGAAGCCAGGAACAGTGCTGGAGCGTGTCACCCTGGCCAGGGAGCAGGGCCTTGTGCTACAGAGAATCAGGAAGAGAGTAGCCTGACCCATACAGGCCATGCCCACTCCTCTACTTCAGCCTCCATGTCCAAAATGCAACTGATCGAATGCCTGGCAGTGGACAGATGGACAGACAGACTGGGACATCACCCATGGGAAAGGGACCAAGAGCAAAGTGGTACAGCCAGGGGCTTGCATAGGGGCTGCACAGCTGACAGCCAAGTAAGTGCATGTGACCTACAAGCAGAAAAATCTTGCCAAGCTATGTGGTGCCCCCCTGCTGCTGAGGCGGTTGGGGGGGAGGTGGGGGGTAAGGCTGACCGGCCTCACAGGCACCAGTCACACATCTCCAGAAAAGTACACGGTCATGTCTTTTCTGTCATTTTGTGCTTCATTTCCCTCTATATTTCTAGAAAAATTCCACCTATCCCTTTCTTCTTTAGAAACTTTTGCTGTATTTACTTTCATCTGCTTTTCCTTCATTTTATTTCCTGCTGGTTGCTTTTAATGTGCTTTGCCAATTTCCCTCAACTCGCCCCAGCCTATCTTTCTCTGAAGTACTCCGAGCTAGATTTATTCACTCTCTGACCTTCTTTTTAACCTTCTTTATACAGTCGCAAATTCAGCGGTCTGTGCTGACCTCCCCTTGGGCAGAACTGTGCCAGACCACCCCCAGGCACCCCAGGGCTGCAGGACATTAACCTCAAACTTACAAAAGCAACTATGCAGATGAGAGGCTGCAGGAGAGCCCCTGAGGGTGCACCCCAAGCCCAGAAGATGTGAAGGAGGTCTTCTGATTCAAAGGCCAAAGCCCCATTATCTACCTCCAGGAACCACCCCCTCCAAGTGGGCTGTGCCCTCCATGTCATCCCAAATCTCTGAGGGCAGCATCCCTGTGTCCACAGAGAAGTCACAGCACTCTCAATCACCCAGGTGTAAAACCAGAACCCTCTGTGCCCGGCCCACTCAAGACAGTAGGTGGTATCCCTGCCCTATACCCTAATCCTCTCCCCAAGTGGCTGCTCCAGGTTTGAGTCTGCTTGGTACACTCACAGGGTCCCTACAGGGCCCTTACACCCTCTCTCAGAATCCTTATGTGGAACCCAAGTAAGGGAAACTCACCCCAGATGCACCTAAAGAAATATCCCAAAGTCTGCTCATGATCAGATGCTCACCACAGCAAGCAGCTTTTGTCCCCTATGCGTCCCCATGGTCCAACTGACCAGCCAACATCTAAGTCATTGTCAGAAGGGGACAAGCATCCCAAAGCAAATGTAGGG
>PVHY01020803.1:0-24917 GCA_004024945.1 Uropsilus gracilis
ACCGCCCTGGCCTATCCTGGATGAAGGAGTTGGGGTGCCGTGCTCCAGGGTTCTCACCGCTCCAGTCCTTGGCACTTTTGCGTAATCAGCATCATCCTGCACCGTCCTGTGCTGTCACCCTGCAGGTGACAGCAAGACTGGGCACAGAGTATTCAGGAAGGTCTGCAGAGTCGCAGGTGAACCGAGACAGGTGAGTGGAGGCCATGGTGCTTGCGGGAGAGGCTGGGGGACATGAGGAGGCTGGGAGGGAGGGGGACTTCCAGGGTAGCCAAGGCTGAATTCAGCTGAGCAGACAGCAGTGCCGGGGAAGAAGAGAGAGACGCATTTCTAGCTCAAGAAGCAGAGCCCACAGACCTCTCCCTACCTGTTGGAAATCAGGAAAGCTGATTTGGCATCAGTATTCGTTGGAAGAGTTTAAAGAAGCTTGGAGAAGTGGAGCAGTTTGGGACATTGGAGAGAGAAGCAAAGAGACGATAGAAAAGAAAGACTGGACCTTGCAGAGTGCCTGCCTCAGGTGTGGAGGGGCAAAGGGCACCATCTTGGACATGTGTCTTTGGGACCTTTGGGACTGAAAATGGTGACTGGGGTGAGATAACTGGCCACCTGTGGCATTGAGGACTTATTGTTTGACTCTCTGTTTTCCTGGTTAATTTTCCTGTTAATAAAACCCTGCTGTTTAAGTTGCATTTGACCGGCAACTGCTACATGCAGGTGGTACAAACCTGAGGGAACCGGGGCCCCAGAATCCACATTTTAAAAGTGCCACTTTTCTCCTTTGGCTTGTTGGTTGGAAGCTTCTGCTCCATTTGCACCCGTATCACTAGGAGACAAGCAGGGACCCTGTCTTGCAGACAAACAAGGAGCACTCTGGGAGAGTGAGCACCCTTCACTCCCAAGTGGCAGTGATTTGGGGCACAAGCAAGACAGCCTCTCCCCTCTTAGCCATACTGCCTGGAAAAGGACTCTAAGCCTGAACAAGGAGAGGGGTCAGTTTCTAAATGCAGCCTTGTCTGTTCTCTTCCACCTGCACACACACCTGCAAGGCTGTTCAGGGGCCAACAAGAACCAGAGTCCCTGAGGCCACAGGTGGCTCATTATCTTACCCCAGTGATCATCTGGTCTCAGCCCAGTGACTAAAGGCCATACTTCCAAGATGGCGTCTTGCATATCCCAAGCAAAAAGCCAAATGGCAACTTCCTAACTTCTCTTATCCCCATCTCTGGGGCCCCACAAATCCCGATTTCCAGCAAGCTCTATCCTGGTCTCCAGGTGTGCTGACTTGGTCTCCAGACAAAAAGCCCATACTTGAGTCCTAGACACTTTCTCCTCTTCCCCAGGATGGCTGCCTTTGGGGCCAGAGCCCAGCAAGGGTGCGGTGCTCTCCCCTTGCTCAGCTTCTGCAGCTTCTCATATGATTACCAGCGTTTCCACCCACCTCTGCTTCTCTCTCGCCCCCCAAGCCTGTCTCTTCTGGGCTATTTCTCCTTGGAGCCTCCCTCCAGGGGGTACCCCCTCTATCAGACTTCAGCTCCAGTCTTGCCTCTCAGAGCCCAGTTCCACTATGCAACAAGCCCAGGAGTCTTCCATCACTGGAAGACAATTTTTAACGTATGGACGTACCTGCTTTATCGGCTTATCCTGGTAGTGTTGCTCTGAGGTGAACTGAAGAGGTGTCCAGACTTTGCAACTTTGCAACGAGGAAACCAACGCACAGGGGCATGGGAGATCTAATTCAATTGCGACCAACCTGTGGCTCACGCCCCATTTTTTGAGAAATAAAACCTGCTTGAGAGAAACCCTCACATAGAGAAATTCCTCGCATAGGGAAGCATGAATGACGATGCTAATAGCTACATGATTTATAGTAGTGAAAAACTGAACGTAAATATTCCTGGAGTTCCTTATGGAAATGCCATTTTATGGACTACTAGATGACAGCTAACAAGAATGAAAGAGATAATGGTTTGTGTAGGTGTGGAGAGAGGCTAAAACTCTTGGATGAAATAGCATGGGATTTTTAAGTAAATAAGATTAATTTGTAGAATAATAAATTCCTGCTGGGCATGGTGGCACATGGCTATAATCCCAGCTACCTGAAAGGCTGAGGTGAGGGATCACTTGAGTCTGTGGGTTCAAGACAACCCCAGTCAACACAGCAAGATCTAGTCTCTAAAATAAAAATAAATAAAAAGGAATAATAAATTCCCTGTGTGATATATATGGCATATAGAAAAGCATTATATATAGTATAGAATTATTTTTATTTAAGAAAAACAGGAAAAGCACAAAAGTATGTGCATATGTTTGCTTATAAATAAAGAGAAAAACTCTAGGGGAGTCAATTAAGTGAATAGAGTGGGAAATACTGACCTAAGTCTCTGTCTACCCCAGAAGGGGGAGCGAGGATTCATGTCTAGGGAAAGCAAGCAAAGGGCTTAGGAAGGTGGGAAAGAGGGTCCGGTCACAGGCGGCTCACCCCCTTGGTTCTTTCGCACCTTTGCCTGCTGCTAGGGTCAGTCCTGAGACATTCTGGCATCTGTTGTGGCCTTAGCATTCTGATGACGCCGATGGGGTTTTCATTCTGCTCAATATGGACTTGGTGCCAGTATATAAACACCCAGGAGATGCTGTTGTTCTCTAAAAGCCTGACCTATGGCGGTCTAGCCAGCTGGCCATGATCCAGACCACCCCTGTGGCCCAGCCCCTTCCTGCCTGTCTACCGAGAAAACACAGAACTAGGATTCATGCTAGAGGACAAAAGTGTTGGTGTTTGGGCAAAGCCATATGGAGCACGGGTGACTTGGTTCCCTAGCAGATGGCAAAGCAACAGCAGCAGCAGCCTCTGCCGGAGGGTGGACAATTCCCCAGGGGTGATCAGACCGGGGACTAAGCAAGCTCCCCCCATCTCTGGAGGCCCTTGTCAACCAGACTGAGGATCTTCATGCGACAGCTGTAGAATTGAGTTGACCCAGTGTCCGGGAGCTAAATATTTAGAGAGAAGAGAACCATGTCCAAAGAGCAGGTCCCAAGACAGCAGCCACTGGGATGACAGATGTGACTGTCCCAGTTGCCAGCCCAGCCTGTCACTGCCTAAATAAAAACATACCTTTAGCCATATCACTGTCACCTGGCCTGGGGGAGGCGGGGGAAAGGGTGGGTGACAGGTGAGCCAGGTCTGCAAGCAGCAAACCTTCCCAAGCTGTGTGCTGATGCCACTGGTGCCCTGTAGCCCACGTATCCCCACCTCAGCAGCTGTCACCCTGTGCTCCAGCTGAGGCGGCTGATCCCATGCACTGAGACAAAATCTCCAGGTCTCCAGGTTTGGGTTTTTAAGTTTATTGATGTCCAAAAAGCTGTCTCTTGAGATCAGAGTTTGACCCTATTGGGCAGAAGAGAAAGACTTCGCCTTCAGGATGTACCTGCTCTTGGGCGCCTGGGCTCAGGTGTCCTCGCTAAAATGGGCATCAGGTGCCCACCACAGTGCCCTACACAGAGCACAAGCTCAAAAACTGGAAAAGGCAAAGATGTGGTTGTGAGAGAGAGAGAATACAAATCCTCACAATAAATGTAGATAGCGAGTGCCTGGTACTAAACAGGTACTTGATAAATACTTGTGGAATGAATGAATGAATGAATGAATGAATGAATGAATGAATGAATGAATGAATGAATGAATGAATGAATGAATGAATGAATGAATGAATGAATGAATGAATGAAGCAAGCCAAGTGGGCGGACGTGGTTATTCCCATCACTAGTGGATATTTTTCATTCATTTTGGAGAGGGCGCTATTTGGTACCCATGCTCCTTCCTTCCTCCAGCACATTATGTCATCATTTTTAAGCAAAGTCCAGCTCCCGTTTTGGAAAATCAGAATGCCAGACTCTCCGATCAGTTGTGCCAGCTCCAGCACGGAGTTAGCCCTGTGGGCATCGACGCACAGAGTACAAGCGCGTCCATCTGAATGTGAACGAAGCCAGCTTCCTCCAGTTTTCCCAGGCACCGAGTCTGCCGTTCTGTACCCTGACCTCCAGGTCTGGGATGCGGCCATTCATATCACGAGCCAGGCTGGGGGAGATGGCGCTGATTCTGCTGGGCAGTTTGGAGAGCTGAGGCCTCGGACACAACTCTGAACCTGACTCTCGGACCCTCTGGTGGTGAGCTTCCTTATGACACCCTGAGGTGGCTGCTTGGGCTGGGAACCAAGTCCCTGGTGGGTTATACATGGAAGCAATGAGCTCAGAGGGGCCAGCGACCTGCCCAGAGTCACACAGCTGCTGAGAACGGCCATCCCCAGCAGTGGGTAGAGACCCTAGCACCTTAAGCCGCCCTGCACTTAAACGAGAAGTGCTAGCGCTTCAAGCTGCTCTGCGCTTCTGAACAGATGTTCGTTCCACTCAAACCACTTGACAGCCAAGAGCACAGATCAGATGTCTGGTTGCAGCAGCTGGAAGGCTGTTCTTGGCCTGGTCACTTCCACACCTCGGAGGCACATGGACACGCGGGCACATGTGGGGCCATCAGGTAAACCTTTTCTGGCACTTCACAGCATCCTGGCCATCTGGCCCTTGAGGTTCTGGTTGAAAGAATGAATCCATTCTCTCAGCGTTTATCGAAAGAACCCCTCAAACTCTGGCAGAATGGACTCAATTTTTAATCGGGCTCAAGTCACATAATGACTCCGCTTCCCATAAAATTCCTTTTAGCTTATTAGATGGAGCTTCCAAAGCAGCACTGCTGTGGCCTGACGCGTGGGCAGTTGTCTAAAGGGCTGAAGTCCGGATCCTAATGTTTATGCAAGCGATGGCTCAGGAGCGAGAAGGCACACAGGAAGCAGCATAAGATGATGGGAGGATTCCCTTAGGAATGATTCCCAGAAGTCAAATTACTGAACAAAACTGCTCGGAACACCGCTAAGAGTTCTTGAGTTATATTCCAATCGCTTCCCTAAAAGGTGGTGCCAGTTATCACAGCCTCTGGCAATGCATAAAAGCATCCATTCTGTAAAAGCTTTTAACCAGCTCCTTGTCCACTGGCAAGAGCCACTGTACAATGGTGTGTCAGGAGCCAGACAGGGAGATGGCACAGCAGGCCAACTTGGCTGACTTGAAGGCGGAGGCCAAGTCCCCCACAGCCAGCCAGCGAGCCAGGGCAGGCGAGCGTCGAGCTGGGTCATCTGCTGTGGGTGCTAAGAGCACCCCTGCGTTCAAGGTGAGATGACTTAACCCTTAAATTTTCCAGGGACCTTGCAGGCCTGAGGCAATCCCCAGCAAGTGCAGGAATGGCCAGGTCTTCGTGAAGAGGGTCAGGGAAGCCAAGGACGCGAAGGCCCTGAGGAGAGAGCATATGGCGGGTGGTGCAGGTGCCCTTGCAGGAATTCCCAGAGCCAAACACTCAGGAGCAGCCAGGAATGACGCATCCAAGGTGGTGGAGGAAACGTCCAAGATGATGGCGTGGATCCTGCAGACCCAGCAAAACCCAGCCATTTCCTAGACCGGTGAGGACAGGCATTCCTCTTGCCTTGGACGGTGGGTACTGGGAAGGGGACATAACGGACCTCACTGGCTGTGGTTATGACAAAGCCTGGCCTCAGAAGCTGGGTCCTGTTAGGAGTCATGTGTGGAATGAAGAAATGGAGATGGAAGAGATGGATAGTGAGCTGTGAGGCCAGCCCACAGGGGTCCTGGGAAGCTTGTCCAGGTACAACTTGAATGAAGTTGTGAAGCCACTTATACACCCCAGGCAGGAAATGTCACGATGTCATTAGGAAGTAGCAAAGCGTATGTGACATGCAGCAGGGAGGATGCCGGGATGCGCGATAACAGGAGAATTTCCCTGTGGGGACAACAGCCATCACTAATAGATCCTATGTCTCTTGGGACATTCCAAAGAGGTTAGGAGACTGTGTCGTAGTTGAGAGACCAGCTAACGCCTACCCTCTAGTGTGCCAGAGGGGGCTAGAGAGAGAGGAGGTGTTCCTCTTAGCTGAAGCCCCATCTCTCTACCTGCTTCCACGTTCCACACTACCCTCCCTCCCCTGCCCTGCCAGCTCCCTATGTGCTGCAGACATCTGGGGCATAGCCTGGCATCCAGAAGCACTGAGAGCCATCCAAGAAACAGCATCCTTCCTGTCTTCTGCCAAGCCCACTAATTGGGAGGAAATGCTTACAGGCCCCCAGGCCCTCGGCTTGTCCGTGCCCGTGGCCGGTGCCCAAGCCTGGGGCACCTGGTGGCTTCTCTTGTCCGGTCAGCAGACAGGCCGAAGGTGCTGGTCCCCCCACGCTTGAGGACATGGAGAACATTCACCTGACCGCTCCCGATCTACGTGGGCAGAGGAGCAGGCGGCCCAGGCCACCTGCTAAGGCCATGCAGAGCAAGAGCACCCACCTGACGTAACGTGCTTGGCAGCCTCGCCGCGGGGCACCCGGACTCCCCGAACACTGAGTGTCTGAATGTCCTCCTTGCCGGAGACGCTCGCGCTGAACCAGAGCTAAACTCTCAGCAGCGAGCTCTGGCCAGGAGCCCTATCCCTCCCACCCCATCCCACTTTGTGGAAGAGGAGCCAAGTGTTCCGCCAAGCAGCTCCTCGTAAATAATCTTCAAGTTCTCATTAACTTGAGGGTCCTCCACACCACTTTCCATAGTGGTTGGACTAGTTTACTCTCCCACCAGCGGTGTAGTGGTGTTCCTTTCTCTCCGCATCCTCGCCAGCAATTCTTGTTGACATGGGAGCAACCGAAATGCCCCCAAACAGATGACCGGATGAAAACAAAATGTGATCTATATACACGATGGAATATTACTCATCAATTAAAAATGACAAATTCGATGACTTTAGGGCAACATGGGTGGGCTTAGAAGAAATCATATTAGCAGAAACAAGTCAGAAAGAAAAAGACAGAAGTCAAATGGTTTCGCTAGTATATGGGATAGAGGGGAAAATAAACAAAAGCCTTGAGGAAAAGTCAAAACAAGCTAATCACCAAATTGAAGCACACAACTTTGGGCAGGGGGGAAAGGGGGGGGAGTGGAGGAGAGGGTGAGGGGTAAATCCCTGGGATGACAATGATGTAAAATTTATCTATAAATAAAAAAATTTAAAAATAAATAAACAAATAATCTTCAAGTTCTTAAAAGGGGAAAAACAGGATCTGGTCACTGTCGTTGTCACCACCCAGTGCCTGCACCGAGGGCCTTGGAGCCCCCAGCTCCACTCTGCAGGAAGCACATCCTGGCCCAAGTGGGGGGGGGGCGCTCGATGACTTCTGGCCGAGGACTGTGCATCCCAGTGCTCGGGCTTAGGAAAGCAGCCTGGGAGGCCGAGAAGAGGGGAAAGGACGATCCGGTTGAAGAATCCTAATTAGCGGAGGTTTTCTTTATGCCTATGATGCCGGAAATACTAGTGGCGGGAGGATGCAGCCTTGACACACCCTGTGGAAGGTGTCGGCACATGGACAGTGGCCCCAAGTGTCTGTCTGTGAGGGACGAGGTGGCCCTGGCCAAAAGGCAGCTTCTACGACGTGGGGGGGCGCTGGGGGCGGGAGTCTCCAGGTGCCCCACACTCAGCAGCTGGCATTCGGGAGGCGCTGGTGTGCGGGATGGATGGTCCTTCTCACTGCTTCTTGGGGGAAGAGAGGCCCTGGAGACTGGTGAGTGGCTCCCTGGTGAGCGGTGCCCGTAGCCAGCGCTCTTGAGAGCCATCCTGAGAACAGCAGCCTCTGGTGGGACATGCTATTTTAGGGATGACGATGACGAGGTGACCTCAGGCAGGTGACAGAGGTGCTGAGCGCACAGGGAGTGGGTGGAGAGCTGGAGCGCAACACCGATGGTGTCCCCATTACGACCACGCTGCGGCCAGAGCCACGTGCTGGACCTGCAAGTGTGAAGGGTGCGTCTGCCCCGACTCCTCCTGGTGGATTGTGAGCACATGGCCTCATGGCCCTGTGACTCGGTTTCCTTCTCTGTGACATCCGGGCAACAGTAGCAGCTACCTTGTAGGATTGCTGTGGAGTTGAGTAATACACATGAAAACTTAGCACCTGACCCAGAAGCCTGGGTAAAATCAGGTGTCGCTGTTACCATGACTACGTCATACAAGACCTTGAGTTAGGGGGTGGCCCCAGAACTCGGGGAGACCAGGCACACCAGCGTGTCTGGTGTGTTTCTAAACAGGACAACGTTGCAGATGATGCTGATGATAAGAGAGAATATTAACAACCAGCGGAGAAAGGAAAAATGACGAGAAAGCAGAAAGGAAAGCAGGGCGGAGAGAGGGCGGGAATCCCAACTCGTAGCCATTCAAGTCAAGTGAGTCTTTGTTCTTAGGAGGAAGCAGCCTCCGGGTGGCTGGAACGCAGCTGAACGGCTCTGTGGGGTTTGCCTGTGTCCCAGCATCCGGGTGAATGTTGATCAGGTGATGCGCCCTGCAGAAATCCCAGAAGCTTCGTTAGAGTCGGACTGAGTTATCTGCCCCGAGGACAGCATGGCGCCCCAGGTGCTTCCTGGCGCTGGGAAGGGCAGGGAGTCCTACAGGAGAGAGCAAGGAGCGAGAAGAGGTGCAGACGACTCACCTCAGAGCCGAACCAGGGCCCAGGTCGAGCCTGTGTTCCCACTGGATCGTCACAGAAGCCTTGCGCAGAGGAGGCGGTGGCTCTTCTTGTTATCACAGGACGTAGGCACCCCGGGGCCTCAGAGGCAGAGGCTGGACATGGAGCCACTGTTTTCTGACTTCAACCTGAGCTTCCCCATGGGGTCCAACAGGGCCCCTCAAAGGGGAGTTGGAGGCACAGCGAAATGCAGGTGCCAGGAGGGAGCCCTGGAAGACACGGGGTTTCCCAGTGACCTGACCAAGGCTTACATGGTCCCTGAGCCACGCACCAGCCTCTGGGCCACAGCTCTTCTGTGGAGATATCCCCGTCCAGACGAGCTCTGTCTCGCCAGGCAGGGCTGATGCTCACTGTGCCCAGTGCTGGAGAGAGTCTTGTCTGTCGTAGAGGGATGAGCCAGGTGGTGAGACCTCGGGTGAGGAAAGGAAGCACCATCCCAAGCCCCAAATGGTGTCATAGTCACTCTAGTTGTGATATCTTGGAAGCTTTGCTTGAATGTGGGATCCTTGGACCCATGTTTTTGGCAGCTACAGGCTGAGGTTTGCAACTACGGACAAATCTGGGCCCTCCCTCCCTGAAGCGCTCCTTCCCGGGCAGGAAGAAGGCACAGCTCGCTGAACCACTGGTTACTTAATCAGAGGTGGAGGAAGAGTCGCAGAAGTGAAGTCCATGTGAGCAGAGAAGCTGGAACAGGGAGAGATGACCTGATACAGGGAGAGCGGGACGGTTTCTACGTGAGAAGATGTTAAGCCGCAAGAACCTAGATAGTGCTGCACTAATTGGCCATGAGAGCATGTAAATGAAAACATAACGGGGCGAAACATAACGACCTTGGGAACAGGCATGTAGCTCCCATGAGCAGGAGAGCAGGCAGATCTGGCCAAAGCAGAGAGCCCAGCACCAGGCAAATTTGACGTATGTAAATCGGTCAGGATGTCTTAACCCTGCTCCATTTTGCTTCTGTGCCTCAGCTTTGCTCTAGATAAAGTATACGGTAAGGGCGAGGTACAGTGGCATGTGCTTTTAATCCCAGCCTAGGAAGGGAGGCTGAGACTAGGAGTCGCTTGAGTCCATGGGTTTGAGACCCGCCCAGGGCAACACAGCGAGACCTAGTCTCAAAAAATAACTGGGTGTGGTGGTGCATGCCTGTAATCCCAGCTATGTGGGAGACTGAGGCTGGGGATTGCTTGAGTCCATGGTACCCCAGGCAATGTGAATCTGTGGTTCCCTGGGCAACATAGCAAGACCTAACCTCAAAAAAAAAAAGTGTCCATTAAGATCAGGTGTAAGTGTCACAAAAAATATAAAATGAATATGCTACAAGCCATCAGGACTCTAAGTCCCCTTGACTTAGTGGCCATCAGATCTGAGCTCTAATAAAACTTTCCTCCACCCTGATATTCCTGTTTCCAAAGTGTCTACGTTGAGCAGCCGTCTAACAGACAGGAAAGCTCAGATTCTTTAAGTTAAATATATTATACAGAGGAGAGTTGGCGTCAGAGTCCCAAGAAAGGGGTGGGTGACAGACTCTTCCGTCCTGTCAGTGGCTTTCCTTGAGCAGACAGGGCCTGATGCGTTACAGCTACAGCTTTGGCCAAAGCACAGTGAGGGTGGGGCCACAGGGCCGTGGGGACCAGGAAACCCGCTCAGCTGCTCCACAGAGTCATTCAGTCCCCAGGGCAGTTGTGTCCCTATCAGCAGTGGGTTATTTTCTCCCAGATCCTGGGCTGGCCATCCCCAACAGATCCAGAAGAAGGGCCCAAAGTCAGAGATAAGTACAGGCTCAGGCAGATGCAGTGATTCCCAGTTCCATGACCTTGAGTAAGTCACTTCCTACTTCCATGCCGCCATATTGGAAAATGGACGTTCATAATAGCAGTGCTTACTCCTTGAGGTTGTCACACAGATTGAAGGCTATGATATCTGTAAGGGTGGGGCAGGTATTTAGCAAATGTTGAACTTAATCTTCGAACATGTACTACCAATTTGGGATACCTCTTCCCACAGAGTTTTTCTCTTCATTCATAAGCAAACACATGCACATATTTATGTGCTTTTCCTGTTTTTCTTAAATAAAAATAATTATATATTCTATATGATGCTTTTATATATGCCATGTATATTATAACACAGAGAATTTATTATTCTACAAATCAATTTTCTTTACTTAGAAATACCATGTTATTTCATCAAGAACTTTAGCCTCGCTCTACACCTATACATCAATATCTCCTTCCTCCTTGTTAGCTGTTATCTAGTAGTCCATAGAGTGCCATTTCCATAAGGAATGCCAGGAATATTTAGGTTCAGTTTTTCACTATTATAAATCATGCAGCTACTAGCATCGTCATTCATGCTTCCTTATGCACCTATGTGAAGTTTTCTCTGAAGCAGATCTTATTTTGCAACAATGAGACATGAGTCACAGGTGATAGGGTAGCAGGAGAATGATGGGAACTATAGCAATGTTAGAAAAAAATTATTTAATCAAAAAATATAAATAGTAAATAAATAAATAATGAGTCACAAATCCCGGATGTGGGCTGCCCTGTACATGTTGAGTTGATGATATCTATTCTTAGTAAAAAGGTGAGTCAGATAGAATGATAGTGTCTTTTCTTGTTTTTAGTCTTCAATATATTACTTATTTATGCAATTCATATATTACAGAACTCCAGTACCCTACTAGTTTGTGAACTTTCCCTAATTATACATTCTAACTCATATCTTGAAATTACTATAGAGTCATAGAAAATGGGGGGGGGGGGAATGACAAGGACATCCTACATCTCCTCTACCCAGTTTCTATCAACAGCATCACATACAATACCACAACCAAAAAATCCAGAAACTTTTCGGATGGCATGAATTTTATATGCCCTTTGGGGTGTGTATGTGTCCTTATGCAATTTTGTCAGCTGTAGATTTTTTTCCACAACAGTCAGAATATGGTATTGTCCCACCACAGTACTTCCTTAATAACCTCTTAATCACCACCTCTTTCCTACCATATCCCTCACACCTAGCGACCCCTAGTCACCACTCTCTTTATTACTTCAAAATGTTATGCAATATAGCATGTAACCTGTTGAGATTGACTTTTTTCCTAGCATAAAGTCCTCTCCGGTTCATTTAGATTGTTATGTGTATGAATAGGTCGCTCCTTTTCATTGCCGCATAGTGCTCCATGGTACAGATGTACCACCGTTGCTGAAGCATTCATTCACTGAAGGGCATTTGAATTGGTTTCAGTTTAGAGATAATAGAAACAAAGTCTTTCTAAACATTTCGCGCAGGTTTTCATATGGACATGAGTGTTCATTTCTCTGAAAGTATTGCTCACAAGGCAGTTGTAGAGCTACATATGTGTCTATTTATAAGCGTTGCTTTATAGTAAACTGCTGAAGAATTTTCCAGAGTGGTGGCACCATTTTACATTCCCATCAGCAATGACTGAGTGCTCCAGCTTCTGCACATCTCACCTGCACTTGTGTAATCACTATTCTTCATTTTAGCTGTTCCAGTGGCTCTGTAGTGCAGTTTCATTATGGTTTGAACTTGCATTTTCTTACTTGCAAATAATGTCACATCGTGTTTTGTGCTTATTTACCATCTGTACATCCTCTTAGATAAAACATCTCCTCATGTCTTTTGCCCATTTTCTAA
Source organism: Uropsilus gracilis (assembly GCA_004024945.1). Taxonomy (NCBI): domain Eukaryota; kingdom Metazoa; phylum Chordata; class Mammalia; order Eulipotyphla; family Talpidae; genus Uropsilus; species Uropsilus gracilis. The sequence goes on from PVHY01020803.1 coordinate 12,274, forward strand.
TTGGATTGTTTGCTTCTTTTGTCCCACGTAGGGACAATAAGTGTCTCTCTTGAACAGACATTTTGGAAACCAGATGTACTAAACAAGAGCTCTGATTGGGTGACTGGAAATGAGCAAAGACCATCTGAGCCTCATTTACAGAATCATCACGCTTCTCAGTCATGGGGTGTTCAGCCTCGGGACTTCTTTTATGCGCCTTTGAACCTTAAAAATATCTGGTTGAGAAACGATTTAAAACTACGATGATCCAAATTCTCTGGCAGCCAGTGGCCTTCCCACTGAGCAGTCTGCCCCATGGTAACTGCACGAGAAGGCCCCTGTGACCTTAGCTCTCTTCCACGCACTTCCATGTACGTTGTTTCCACGCATTGCCAAGAACTGAAATTGTTATGCTTGAAAGTACAGCGCTGGAGTCAAGCAGAGCATGTCCAACCCCTCTGTAGGTTACGTGAGTTAGTCAGTCTTTTCCCTCATTAACCTGAATACCCAGCACCTGGGGTATTGCGTCGGCCCCACGATTATGCAGCCCTGTGGGTGTGTACGTGTGTAAGTGTGCACACCTGGGCCTAGAAGAGTAGCTGATGCAGCACAGAGAGAACACACAAGCATGGAGAGAGAGAGAATAAGAGAGAGAGTCCAAAGAGGGTGTGGAGATTCTGAAGCGATGTTGGGGGACTTGCTTGCCTCCCAGTTCCCCTGATCCTGGCCCTGCCCTGCCCTGCTCTGCCCTTCCTGGTGTGTCTGTGTCACTGCTAAAACCAATAAAGAACCTATGCAGATGGGTGAGCCTCGTGTTGCCCCTACACCCAGACTTGCCACTTAAGTGTGGTGCTTGGTGTGGCTGTGCAGAATGTACGCTACACACACCCACAGAAGGGGGAGTGGGACTGAGGTCAGGATTGCTTTGTATTTACCCGCATATTCAAGCTGATGTGGGGTTCACTCCCTCCCAATCAAGGGGCTGCTTCCTCTTTACATAAAGATGCCAGCCCCCTGCCATGCCGTGTACATGGTTGAGCTGTATCTGTCCAAAAGGGCATTGTTTTTACTTCTGATTTGTGCGTAGGTTCTTGTAGACTAGCAGAGGCCCTGTGATGTGTTACCTTGAACAAGTTACTGAACCTCTCTGGTCCCCAGTTTCATGGATACTAAATAGCACCTGTGTCAAGAACTGCTGTGAATTTGGTGGGTTAGTGCCGATGAAGACAAGGCGTAGCATCAGGTGGTGAATGTCTAATAACCTTAAGTCATTGTCATTGTCACAACCACTTAACGATGTAGGTAGACTGGCTCCCCTGTGTGAGCCAGTGTGCACCCCAACCATGAAATGACAGCACCGTGTGTTGCACAGGATCAGGGCAGCCTGGCTCTTGATTCGGCTGCTGCACTCTGATTTAGAGTCACAAACCAGTGTGGGGGGCAACATGTATCCCACTCCAGGGACTGGGGAAACAAGTCCGTGTGGAGAGGTGCTGGAGTGTCCTTGGTCTGGGAGCCCTGCCAGCCTGGCGCCAACATTCTGGGTCAGACACCTGGCCCCAGGCTATCTCCTCCCAGCCTATGTGACTCGTCTCAAACAGTTTATTTTTTCCTATTTCTTGAAAGATGTACGGTTTTCATTCTTTTCCTGGATAAGATCCTGTCTGTTCTCTGACAATATTTTCCCTCCCAGAATTATAGTCTGAGAGTTTGAAGGGGACTGCGGAGACTGACTTGTCCATTTGTTTCCAAACTCCAGAGGGCAAAAGAGTCAGGTGGAAAGAAGAGGGAAAATGCAGAGTCTTGGGCCTCATCCCTGGAGCTTCTGTTTCAGTGCTTCTGCAGTGGGGTCCAGGCAACTTTCTTTCTAACCAGCACTTTCAGGTATTTCTAAGATCTAGCCAGCTTACTCCAACCCTTGAAAGCACAGAGAAGGATGTGGCTGGCTCAAGGTCACACAGCAATGGGAAGGAGAACCAAGATGATAACAGATAGAATACAGCCTTCAATCTGCAGCTGCCTCCTTCCTGCTTTCTCTCCTCCCACCAGGTTCTGTTTCCCATGTTGAAGAGAAGTCCTTGCAGGGACTTTGCCAGTACTTAAGACCCAGGCCTGAGTGAGGGGCCTCGATTGACTTTGCATGCTCTAACATCTACCCTTTGCTCTGAACCCACAGTAGAACTTATAGTCTCAGGGCTGGTTATTCCAAGGACTTACCTTCCCTAGATTCAAGAGCAGTATACCGTATCAATTCCTAACCAGGGTTAGCAGCTTCCACTACTGCCGCCATCCCAAACCCTGCCACTCCAAAAGACAATTTGATGTCTTTGAAAGGAGGACAATAAATAGCATATCTGCCCAAGAACTGAGTACTTAGTGAGTTAGTACCTATGAAGACTAAGCATAGCATCAGGTGACAAATGTCTAATCACCTTAACTCATTGTCATTATCACTACCACTTAATGATGATTCCTTCTAGCATCATTCTCTAGAGACTCTGCTTCCTTCTAGAAAATGCCAGGAGGTACAGAGGTAGCCGGAAGGGGGTCATGACAGAGGTCATCTGATGGGCTTCCGGAAGATGGCCTACCAGCCCTTGCAGTCGTATCACGCAGTCTTCTGTTGCATATTTGGTCAGCATGAAATAGCAACTGAAGATAGGCTGCTCTCAGTGAGGAAAGCAATTAGTCTTTGAGCAAAGACTACAAAAGTTTTTTAAGGACAAATAAAACCTGCAAAAAAAAAAATGCACCTGCAAATTGCACCTGGAACAGACACACTGATGTAGACAAAAACAAATGCGCAGATCCACACACTCCCACACAGAGGCAGGTGTGTACCCCACCTTAACAGGTGCAGGCATGCATGTGCAGTCACCTACATGTGAACTCACAAGTGAAATGACACCCTTAGCACCCATGCACAAATGCACTTGGAACATACCACCACGCCCGGCGTTACTCTCTCCGCCACTGGACACTGGTTCATAAGGGAGAAGTTCAATAGCCCCAGGCTCACTACAGGGACCGGAAAAGAATAGGCATTTAGCAAAGTTTTGTTTAACCTTACTGAACACGGGCCCATACACTTGAACCTGAGCTGAAGCCGTCCTCCCACAGACACGCACTGAGAACGCATGTATGTTTTTCAGAGATTTTCCTGAAGCAGAAATCAGGTCCAACTGTGGACATAAATATGTATTGCTGTTCTTGCTTTCCTCTTGAGGAAAGAGCGAGAATGGTTCCAGGCCCAAAAGCAGACAGTCCAGAACAGCTGCTGGGAGTGGGAGCCCACCAGACATCAAGGGCCCAGCACTCCCTCCAGTCTGGCAGCTACTTATTAGTATTGGGAGTCCCTGCCAAGTGTCCCCAAAGTTCTTTGTCAAAAATCAGTCCTTTCTGGTCTGTCCCTGTGATACAGGGCAGTGACGCAGTTGAAAACTGAATAGGCACCAAAATGCCCTGGTGGGTAGGGTCTGAGAGAACTGTGAGAGATAATGGGAAGTGGGAAGAGGGGGTGGAGATAAAAGGAAGGAGCAAGGAAAAGGAAAAAAGAAAGGAAAGGAAGGAGACAAGAATGGCAGGCTGAGAGAACAGGCCCACATGGCCTGGCCAGGGGAAGCCCCCTGGAAGAGTGAGCTGGAGGTGGCAAGGAGCCATGGTGGCCGGTAGAAGAGTGACCGGTGGGGAGAGTGTGGTGCCACAGCAAGGTGGCAGAGTGAGCTGGTACCTGGAGATGGTCAGGGATGGGGAAAGCTGATCTGTGCATCAGCAATTGTGGAAGAAATTTGAAGAAACTTGGAGAAGTGGAGCAGTTCGGAACACTGGAGAAGAAGCAAAGAGAAGATCCCAGAGAAAGACTGGACTTTGCAGTGCCTACCACAGTTTTGGAGGACAAAGGGCACCATGGTGGACATGTGTCTTTGGGACTTTTGGGACTGAAAATGGTGACTGGGGCCAGGTAACTGCCACTTGTGGCTTTGAAAACTTTATTTTCCCTGCTGAATTCCCTTGTTAATAAAACCCTGTTGCTTAAACTGCTTTTGAGTGGCAACTGCTATGTGTGGGCGAGAAGGATCTGGTAAGAAAGCTGGGTGGCAGAAGCTGCATTTTAAGAGGTGTTTTTTTCCCCTGTGGCTTGTTGTTGGGTAGCTTCTGCCCCTTTTGACCCAATTTCACCTGAAGTAAGGAAGTTTGCTTCCTGTATTAGTTTCTTGTAGCTGCTGTAACAAAAATCTGGATCACTAGAAACAACAGAAAAATTGCTCTCACACCATCCTGAGAGACAGAAGTCCAAAGCCAGCTCTCCATGGGGCCATGCTTCCCCGGGGCCCAGGGGTGGAGTGGGGGAGCCAATCTTTGCTTTCCAGTATCTACAGGGAGCAATATCCCTTACTTCCACACCCCCCCTCTCCCCTCCTGTCTGTTAAATCTCCCCCTGAGGACGAACAGGAGAAGAGGGCACAAAAGGTGGTGGTGGGAGATGGTGGGCACCTCAGTGATAGGTGTGGTATGGTACCAACTCTGCAGAGTTGCAAACATATGCCCCTGAAATGTACGCAGGGTTGTAAACCACTGTTACTGCCATAAAATCAGTAAACAAAATTAACAACAAGCCAATCGTTAGCATTGCTTCCCGTCCTCCAATCCTTCAACACCAGGGCCACATCCTGTTCATCTTTGAGTCTTTCCTTCACTGGCACAGTGACTTTTGTGCAACAAGAGTCAGCAAGTGTGTGGGAGCTGGACACAGAAGGGATGTGTGTTCCAATTTACTGGGCAATAATTTCCTGAGTGACCTAGCCACCTCCCAGCCTGGCTCCACCAGGAAGCAGAGAAAGCAGTGGTTCCAGAGGAGGAAACCAGGGTCAAGCTGCTCCACTGTGACACCATGACAAGTGGCAGTCCCTTTGCCTCTCTGAGCCTCAGTTTCCCCATCTGCTAAGGGCGAATGAAACCAACACAGAGTTGTGGGGAGCCCCATGTCCAACAGCTCAGTGTATCCTCATTAAGTGTCAGCCAGAGGATGATAACCATTGCCAGTGTGACTCAAGCAACACACAGGTGCATCCTCCGTTGTCCTCAAGATCAAGTAACGGTTCCCTGGCATCACATAGGACTCTCCTCAAAAGACACTTCTCTCGATGCTTTGTCCCTCCCCCCAACCTTCTGGAAATATGATCTGTGAATAGTTCCCCCCATTTCCTGTCACTTCTGGATTATGGATAATGTTCTCTGCTCAAAAAATCTGCCTGGTCCATATTCCCAGTTCTCATTTGCCTGGTGATCATGGCTTCAACTTTCAAATCACAGTCCACTTCGTCCCCTCTGAGAATGCTTCCCTCCCCACCAGTGCTCTCTCCCTTCTCTGTAGAGTCAATAATCACCTCCCCCTTCTTAGAGATGAGGATTTCACTCCCATTGCATGTTTTAGCAGACCATCGCGCTGAAACTTGTCATCTGATTTGTCTCAATATCCTTGGAGTAGTAGATCTAGAAAGCCAGGTCTCTGCTAAAAATTATGGTCATGAATAAGCAATTCATGCCAACACCATTGTGAATGAATTTAGAATGCCTGAGCTTTTACCATGAATAGTTGTACAGGTCACATATACTGCGTAACAAACCACCCCAAAACTCGAAGGCTGAAAATAATGTGCATCTGTTCACGCTCCTGGTCCTGTAGGACAAGGATTCATGAAGCTTGGCTGATGGTTCTGTATCAAGGGGCAGGGAGGGGGATCTTGGCCACCCACTGCGGGTGTGGGCAGCTTTGCCCCAAGTGTATTCGTTCTGAGCTCGGACTGAAATGTTGGCAGCTACCAAGGGGACACTCCTCTCCTGGTGATGGTGGAGATGCAGAAGTCCAGGCCTTCAAACATATCTCAAGTCTGCTCCCATCTGATTGGCCAAGTCAGGTGACTGAACACACAGGCAAGTGGCCCAGTACCTAAGATGATGCCAAGCAAGTACCATGGCTGAACTCAATGTAAATGGAACTACACAGCAATGTTAACATGGATAGGCCAGTAAGCATTTCTTCCCACAGAGGCTGGAAGGGGTGGCGCTTGGAAAACAAGTAATTGCTTTAGCACAATGTAGGGTAACCATCCCAACATGGGTGGGTTCATCGTCAGTTGTAACAGTGAGAGAATGTGGGAGTCCTTCGGTGGATTTTATAACTTTAATACTCCCAGGGAACTAGGCACACCAGCACCAGGCAGGTAGTCTGGGCCAGTTGTATGACCAGCAGGCAGGCCAGGCAACAGGGCCAGGGAGACTGGGAGTCAGGAGAAACCCCCAACCCCCAGGAATCTTTACGCTCTTTTTCTGGACACTTGCTCTCTTCATTTTCTCTCTTCTCTTTGCTCTCCTCTTCATGCTCTCTCCTTCCAGGGTGACACCGCCCCTTTGTCACCACCTCCCAGGCCCAGGGGAAGCCAGTCACCTCATGCATGTGCACACCCACTGGGCCGATAATGCTCAGTCATCGGGAGGGTGCTGTACCTCAGGTGCTGGTCATTAAGGCTAATGGCAAAAGTGGATGAAAATCCCTGATAGTTTATTTACCCTACACACAGCACCTCTCAAGCCTTGCTGTAGTTCATTTTGCTTATCAAATGCTTATGTGTACAGACATAAGTTCCAATAGCCTTGGCAATGAACACATAATTATGACATTCTGCACTAACAGAAATTAGGTTTACACTCCTTGGCTTCCAATGCATCCTTTGTTTTGCACATGTGTGTGCATGTGTGTGTGTGTGTGGTATGTGTGAAATCATTAAGCAATCTCTCTCAATGGTGTGATGTCAACCAGTGGAGTGGCAGGTCGTTCCATTGACCTATTACTCACTGTCACCCTCCTTTCCCCCCAAGCCCATCACTGTAAATGGCAGAGGTGATGACAAATATGTACCTTGCAGCCTCCACCGCAGCTGGGAATGACCACGTGACACGGCCCAGCCGTGAGACACAAGCTGAAACCCGCAAGGTCTTTGGAAAGCCTTTCCTTCCCTAATGGAAAGAGCTGTTTCAAATCTCTCTCTTTTCCCTGTCTCCAGTGTGTATGTGACGTGATTGACAAACAAGAAGAATATATGTAGAGAATCATAAAACCTGTAGCTAACATCTTTCGGCCATGGAACCAACATAGGCAGGATTTTCCCTTACCAGGCAAGGACACTCCTAACTTTACAATTCTCTAGGACAGAAGTTGGCAAACCACAGCCCATGGGCTACAGTTTCTGCATATAAAGATTTATGGACACGCAGACATGCCTATTTGTTGTTTACGGCTGTCCTTCTCCTGCAATGGCAGAATGGATGGTCTCTATCAGGCCATCTGGTCCACGAAACCTAAAATATTTGCTCCCAGGCTCTCTACAAGAAAGGGTGCCAACTCCTGCTCTAGGACAAAGACTAGGACTCATTTCTTCTTTATGTCCCTCAGTGCCCACCACGCTGCTGGTGCACAACAGATAGACATAATTGTCAGATAGCCTAGCAATGACAGTTTCATAATAGCAATAGTATCCATTTCACTTACTGACCTCTTTGCCAGGTCCTGTGCTAAATGCTCATCTTCTCTTATTTAGCCTGCACAACTCACTTCCTCCTCACTCCGCGAAGGTGGAGACCAAGATGTAGAGTCATTAAATAACCAGCCCAAGGTCATAACAGTAGTGAAGGGCAGAGTCAGCCTCTCATCTCGTTTGGCAAACTTCAAAGAGAATGCTCTGACACTCCAGGCTCTCCTCACTCCCTGTCACCAGCCAACTCTGATCAGCGCCTCCTCCACCCCGGAGGACACAGCCCCAGCCTCTGCCTGCCACCACCTGCTTTATTAATAGCCTCTCTTTTCTGGGGGAGACTTCATCCCGTCTCATGGGAGAAAGGAACCTCTTGGCAAATTGAAAACAGTGACACTAAATCTCAGAAACAGCGGGATTTTACAGCCACTAAATAAACAGAAGGTGCTGTAAATCTTCCTGAGAGTGTTAGCCAGAAAGAGGAGTCAGGCATCCATCAGCACTTTTCACGGGTCACACTGTCTCTGTGCCACCACCAAGATGTCCAGACAAAGAGAATAGAGCCTCTTGCCCATCAAAGCCCTGGGTGTGGAGATACGGATCTTCCTTTATCTTTTGTTTTAAAAAGTCCTTCTTGCTCATGGTACGCACTAAGGAGAGACTAAGTGTGAGGCTCCTGGTGCAGGGTGGACATGTCCCCTCTGCTGCCTGCTGCCCTGATGTACCAGGTGATTCTACACAGGTCGCTCCAAGGATGGGAGAGCCTCTCCAATGGGTGGATGCAGCTCTGGTGTGGGCAGAAGACGAGGGGCACTTTCAGATCCGGTTAGTTTGAACATGGTGAGTGGGAAACCCCAGACTTCTTTTTTTAATTAATTTATTTTGTATTGATTGCACATATATATTACATCATTGTCTCCCACTCCTTATTATCTGTAACCATCTTAATCTTTTGTACCCTCCCCCTCCCCTGACTGCCCCCTCCCCTCCCCTTGCTCTATGGTTCCGTGCTGTTGGCAGTTTTAAGTTTTTCCTTTCCATTTGTTTGTTTTTCCTATATATCCCTCATATAAGTGAGACCTTCCCATATTTCTTTCTCTCTTTCTGGCTTATTTCCATCAACGTGATTCCTTCTAACTCTATCCATGTTGCTGCAAATGACATGTTTGTCTTCTTTAATTGATGCATAATATTCCATTGTGTAGAACTTTTTTACTATAGTTGAAGAAAATCAGCATAAGGTTAATGTGAACTGGGGCTCGGTGCTACAGTAAACACATCCTAAGAGGGAAAGGAGTGACCAGTCAGAGAGAACTACTGTGCACTGAGCAGTCAGCCACACAGCTTATGCGCCCGCCACATGCGCAGCTATTTCGTGGACCCATTTAAGTCTCACAACTACTGTGTCAAGTGGGAGACCAGTATTTAGATGAGGGGAACCAGGGCATAGAGAGTGTATCTGTTCTCTTCTGCCACTGACAAACATCCCCAAACATGGGGCTTAAAATAACCAAGCGCTGACTTAGCTGACTTAGTGAGTCAGTCGAGTCAGCGCAGCTGATCGTTCTGGGCTCCTTCATGGGCTTTGGTTGTCTTGTGGGCAGGCTAACAGCGGGGTGATGTGGGGTAGCAAGCTATTGGCCAGAAGACCAGGCCACTTGTGTCTGTTGTCACTCAGTCAACTAGACTGAGCTTCTTCACATGGCATCAGTGTTCCAGAGCAGCAAGAGGAGACAGGCATACCTCAAATCTCTGTCCTTGTTCTGTCATTCAAACCTGTCCTACAGGTGGTCCCAGCAGAAGGACTGCCCAATGGAGAGAGAAAAGCCTGGATACAGGTGGCATGACGGCACCAGTCTCCCCTAGAGAGGGCAGGTCACTTATCTAAGGTCACGCAGCTAGTATGTGGTGAGGACAGGACTTCAACCCTGCTACTCTGGCTCTAGAACTGATGTGCCTAAATATCACACTACTCGATACATCATATTAATTCTCAAAAAAAAATGAAGAGAAGGATATAAACAGCTCTATTTTCTATTTTTTATTTTATTTTATTTTATATTTTAAAAAATCAGCTTTGGTGAGGTTAAGTAATAAGCATGAGGTCAAGACAATGGGAACTATGATTCACTCTTTTTTTTTTTTTTTTTTGAGACTAGGTCTCACTATTTTTGCCCATGGAACCGCAGGCTCTTGTTGCCCAGGGTACCACAGACTCAAGCAACCCCCAGCCTCAGCTTCCCAGGTAGCTGGGATGACAGGCACGTGCCACCACGCCCAGCTATTTTTTTGGAACTAGGTCTCGCTACAGGCCCCAGGCGGGACTCGAACCGTGATCCCTAGCCCCGGCCGCTTTATAGGCTGAAGCATACAGGCACGAGCCACCATGGCCGGCTATGACTCACTCTTAAAGACTCCCTCTCTCCATCGCCAGAGCCCACCTGTGCTGGCTGAATCACCTGTGTGCCAAAGCACCAACTGGGGACCACCTCCAGGATGTGTCCTGGGAGTAAGAGAGGACTTCAAGATGGGTGGGGGTTGTCGAGATGGGTGGAAGTCTTTCCCAAAAACTGCCTGAAGTTTTATTCCCGTTCAGGAAATTCGTTTCTGTCTAGGGGATCTGTAGGTGTTGTGGTATTCGAAAGGACAAATTTTCAGCTCCCAGGATGCTTACCAAATACACAGTTACGAAACAGCAGATGCCAACACACAGTGAAGTAGGTGGATATGCGGCAGATGGAGGCAATTACAGGTGGCTAGAAGATGAGTGTAGATGGGTTAATCAGGGAAGAGTCCCCAGAGGAGGAAGAGTGGGATTCCGATTGGCTAAACAAAAAAGAATAACCTTTCTTAGAGCCATATCTCTTAGAAAAATACAAACATGGGATCCACGATGGTTAGGTCTCTAGCTGTATGTAACAGTCACCAATTTGAGCCATCTCATGCCAAACAAATGCACTTCCAAAACGTATCAAAGGAATACAGAACCCAAGATGGCAATGCCCTGAGGAATCGGGCATAAATTAGCATCAAATGCTATCACATTACTCTCTGCCTTTCCTCCTAGCTTTTTGCCTCATTTACCAGTCAACAAGCTTCCACTGCTTCTTGCTCCCTAAGGTGAAGATGCTTGCCTCTCAACTCCACTTTGAGTCACCAAGGAAAGTGGATCTAACTGACCGAGATTAAGACAACCATGCACTTCACCCAATGAGCTTCTTGGAGAACATCATAAATATGGCTGCCAGGGAAGTCACGTGGGGGGGAAGGTCTCAGCATAAGGCTGATAGTTTCTGAACTGGGATAAAACCTACAAAGTGTATTTATTTATTTTTTATTGATTACATACATATATATTTACATTGTTGTGTATCCCAAGGTTCTCCCACCACTATTCACCCATGAACCACCATCTTGATCTCTTGTGCTTATTCCTTGATTTTACCCCTCTGCTCCCCCTCCTTTGCTGGATGCTTTAGTTCTATTGTCAGTTTGTTAGTTTTAACCTTTTCTTGTCCTTGTGTTTGTTTTCCCCATATCCCACATATAAGTAAGACCATCTGGTATTTCTCTTTTCCTTTCTGGCTTATTTCTGCTAACATGATTCCTTCCAGCTCCATTCATGTTTCTGCAAATGACATATTTGTCCTTTTTATTGCTGAATTATATTCCATTGTGTACATATACCACACTTTCTGATCCATTCATCTGTTTTGGAGCATTTGAGTTGTTTCCATATCCTGGTAATTTTAAATAGAGCTGAAATAACAGAGGAGTTCAGGTTTCCTTCTGAATCAGTGTTTTGGTATCCTTTGGGTAGATTCCCAGAAGGGATGGAATTGCTGGATCAAATGTTAGTTCCATGTTGGTAGTTTGAGGGTCCTCCACACAGATTTCCAGAGTAACTGGATCAGTTTGCCTTCTTACTAGCAGTATAAAAATGTTTCTTTTCCTCCTCATCCTCACCAGCACGCAAAGTGTGTTTTTAAAGATACCTGTAAGAAGAGTAAATGAACATTACAGAATATTGGTAGCTTTAAAAAAAGTATTGATTTGGCATTGATTTACAAAATCTAAGTAGCTTTGAAGGATGGTAGGTAGGGAGAGCGCTAGGATCTGCCAAGCATCAATGATCTCAAACCAGAGTGCATTCGTCAAAGACTCATAAATAATCATACCCCTTGAGAGGGTTAGCACAGGGAGGTCTATAATCAGGAAAATGACAGAATTGAAAATGATATATTTCTGTTATGACAGTAACACATATTCATTATGAAAATTTTGGCAAAATAGGAAAGCATGTTATTACCTCCTTCCATGTTAATACCCGTACACTGACACAGACTCGCTGGCATCTGGCAGTGGCAAAGGGTCACTTTCAGAACCAAATAGTTTAAATATCCAAGGTGAAAATCAACCACTAAGTTTTGGGTCACACTTGATGAAAGTATGTCATCCTTGTCCTCACTTCACAGTACTACAGCTTGGACATTTTGATTAAAATTTTTAAAAATATCTTTAAATAACAGAGTTTGTGAGTATTTCCTCCTATCTTTTTGTATTCTCCAGAATGGTACTATTTGATCTTAAGATTGTCCCCTAATGGAATTCACCCAAAGGATACATAAACACTCATTTAAAAGGATACCTGTACTCACATGTTTATTGCGGCACTATTTACAGTAGCCAGTTTATGGAAATAACACAAATGCCCCCAAAAACAGATGACTAGGTCAGAGAGCTGTATATGTACACAATAGAATATTATTCATCTATCAAAGAAGACAGACTTATGTCACTGGCAGCAACATGAATGGAGCAAGAAGGAATCATGTTAGCAAAAATAAACCAGAAAGGAAAAGAGAAATATAGGATGGTCTCACTTATAGGAGGGATATAGGGAAAACACACAAGCAAATGGGTGAGAAAAATTTTAAACTGTCAACAGCATTGAAGCATAGAGTAAGAGATGGTGGGGGTAAAATCAGGGGAGGGAAGGGCACTAGAGAGTAAGATAGTTCATGGGTGATAAGGTGGTGGGAGAACCTCGCGGTAGACAATGATGTGATCTATATAAAATATAAATGCATAGATAGATAGATAGATAGACAGACAGACAGACAGACAGACAGA
>PVHY01020804.1:0-25099 GCA_004024945.1 Uropsilus gracilis
TTTTTTTTTTAAAAAAAGAGTAGCACTCCCTACCATGCTGCTATCTTTAAAAATTTTCCATGAAATCTCCACTAAATGACTTCTGCTTATATTCCATGAGTCAATTTTTACCTCCAGGAGACTCTTAGGAATTAAAAAGTTTGAGTTTTGTTTTGCTTTTTAAAGTAGGGAGTTTTGCTTTTCTGCCCTATTGCCACAATTCATAGAGTTATTACTAATGGAAAAAAGGGAGATGAAGACTAAGTGGACAGTCTTCATCCAAGTGGTCATTTTAAGGTGTGGGGTCATGAAAAACATTTCTGATATCACATTTGTGATACCTGAACTATTTTGGCATTCATATATATCCTTTTGATAAATTTTTAAGCTGAAGTAGGAATTAGTGAAATACATGAATAGGTTAAGGTTAAAATAGGGCTGTCACAGCCCTAGAATACTCATGCTATCACCATACATCGATGAGATGTTTACTGTTCCTCCATATCATCTGCTTTTACTGATTCCCCTCTGCCCACTGAAAATCCTATTTAAACTTTAATTCTTTTGTTATTCATCATAGTGACTAAGTAATATGTAACAAAAATATGATTATCCTCATTTAGAGGTGATATGTGAAGATTTCACATGGTGTGTAGGCAAATAAAATCACAAGTTTTGATTCAGTAAACACAGAAATATCCATTAATATGCTGTTCTACTCAGGGCTAGTCACTTTGCCTTTCTATTCCTGAAGATTCCCTGACTAAAAATAAGGGTGCTGTTAGATAAATGACAGGACCAAAATTCATAAATTTAAATAAATCACAATCCCCTGAAAAACCTAGTAAAGCTCATATTCTTAAGCCTCATCCTCAAAGGATTCAATTCAGTAGTCTGCAGCAGACTAGTAAATCTGCATTTTTATCCAGCAAATGTGAGTGATTTTGATAAAAATATCAAGGGGTCTCTTCCTAAAAACACTATTTGTGTATCTTCCACTTTTTTCAGCTTAATAAAACATGTAGAATTTGACCTTTAATTGTAAAATATTTTGCTTTTGAGCCAGTGCAGGATGCAAAATTTTCACACTTTTTAGGTCTTCTTTCTTCTCTCAATAAAGTCATTTTTTTTCTTCCAACAGAAGTTCTTTTCTCTCTCTTTATCTGCTTTCTCTCCTCTCCCACACATTAAGGAACTATTTAATGAATAAAAGTTCCCATACTTTAGAAGATAATGGCAAATCAAGTAGAGCCTCTGTACCACAAATGAGCAATATGTCTTTCAATTTTTCCAGGAGAGAAGGTTTATTACTCTATGTCCCAGACAGAGGCAACACTGTCTTGTCACTGAAAGCCAGGCTATTTAGGTCTCTGCTACCAGATGAGAAATCCAAGAAAGCTATTTATTTATACAACAACCTAGCTACCTCAGCTCCCTAACCTGCTGTTAATTTCACCTCATTGGATCCAAGGGCATATTCTTTACCTGAGTCCACCAAATTAGGTGTGTATTCTCTGGTCAATAGCAGCAAAGTAACTACTTATTAATCTCAGTGAATAGTGGAGCATAATAAAATACAGTGAAATGAACATTCCCTTGGTATAAATATCCATTTAATGAAAAACAAACCTTAGGTTTATTCATTTAATTCTAAGTTCCCTTTATAGTCCAGACTGTTATAGTCACTAATGTTTGGTAACATTAGTGAATGGTAACATAAACTAATGTTTCCAGTCTAAGAATGGTTCATTAGTGCATCCTTTTCCAGTTTATTTTAACTGAAAAGTTACTAACACACTTATTTTAATGTTATATATGAGAGTCACAGAATATTGTCATTTTAAAAGTAGGGGAAAGGGAGCAGAACTCTTAATTAATGTATGTTGTAGCAACACAATATGTTAATCATATTTGTTTATATCTTATTACTATCACCTCATCACTTTCGTTTTCCTTTTCTATCACAGGATTCTTTCTGACTTGTCTTTGGTTGTAAACTTTATGAGAAAATAAATCAAGATCTTTAAATCCTGGTCAAGGGTGATATGCTGTTTTCTGGAACTTAAATCTTAGGCAGAAAGACCTACAAATTAAGAGAAGTTCAAGTTTACTCATTCAAAAACTGGGGTATCCTGATAAGATTATCCCTGATCCCTGAATTTTCCAAGTAACTATGGTCATTTCTAAAGTTCATATCTTCATGTTTTTGTTCTATCTTCTGAACTATTCCATAGCCTTCCAAAAAGTATGTCTTTGCTTAGATTGAACAGTGATTTTATTTACTTGCAATTAAAGAGCCACAGTAGATATGCAAACAGTGAAAATCAAATGAGATAGTAGAACCAGTTCCACAAGTTCCTTTACACCACAGTGCCTTGTTTCTAAAGCAGATGGAAGAAAGACAATCCTACCCAAAATTAAAGGAAAAATATAGGTTGTGTCTATAGAAAAAGTGTTATATAGTTCCAAGTTGTAAAAGCTCAACTTATAACTCATTTTCTGGTCCATGTCCTGCCATAGATATTTTTAATGAATTAATCCTAGGCTTTGTCTTATGCATGCAAGAAAATTTAAAGATTTGCACTAATATTCCACTACTTGTAAACTACATTTTCAATTTTTAAACAAGGGGTTGCTATTATATTAAATATAATTAGATACCCCAACTTGAGAGCTATAATAACAAATGAGAGGGAGAGGTCACTCAGAAACTATTTTATTATTAGGATACAAATACTTCCTACTTGCAGTTCTTTATTTTATATAAGGCACTTTGCAGAAAGACAGAAAAATAAACGTTTCTCTAAATGGTCCCCATCTTTCTTCATTTACCTCTGTCAACTCTAAATTGTAATTACTAAGAAAAGAAAAATGACATGGTTTAGTTGAAGGTTACTCCCTTTGTCTACATGGAGTCAGAGGGTCTTTCTTACTTAGTGAATCAAGTGTTTAAACAGAAATGTCAAAAAATAAGTAGGAACTATGAAGAGTACAGAAGTATACCTAGGGAAAATGTATAATGTTATGCACATAAATTTCTATCATTTTCCTTTACCACATCTCTTTTTTCTTAACCTTCACTTTTATGCACACATAAAAACACTTTTTAGCTCATCTCTATAGAAAAAAAAAGTTAAGTCTAAAAACATTATTTATTCATTGCCACTTGTCAAGATTCTGAAGGGCTTTTAAAGCATGTAGTACGATAAGAATTTTTTTTATATAAATAAAGAAGTGATTATGGTCACTGACCATGATTTACAATTCACTTATTTTGCTGCATTTTTGACTACCCATATCCAAACAGGATAAAGTATTTCTTTCACCAAATTCTAGAGCCCTGTAAAGAGATATATACAAAGGAGATATATACAAAAGGATTTTTAATGATGTATGAGGAGTAAGCCTTTTCTCTATAAAAGGATTTTAAGGAGGATGCTCAATGAAAAAAACAGAAATAGAATCAACTTGAATTGCACGGGGGCGGTGGGAAAAATGATTGCTCTCTGTTTGTATTTTGGATGTGTAAAATGGTACAAGAGAGGGTTTTATTGTTCTATGTAATTTTTGTGTATCACATTATACACTAAGATAGCATAATTAATCTTTAAAGTTTGTTAGCTATATGGTTTAAAAAATGATAATACAAGTATCTTGCACTCAGAATTTACTTAAGGAAAAGATTCTTTAGATAGTTCTGAAAATCCCAGATATTCCTCCCTAAACAGAGGATTCTTCCACTCCCCACCACATCACTGGAGGCAAATAATCAGTTAAAGTTCTTTTAATTAACCTTTGATTTTCCTTGGACTTGTTCTACAAATGGACATGTCTGTATTCAAAAATTTGGTGATTCATGTTTTTAAGGTTTAGATAAATATATTCTTCTACACTTGCTTTCATTTATTTCATTTTGCTCTAGTATTGTGTTTTTAAGTTCCCTTTATGTTTAATCAGTCAATAAGAAACAGCTGTAGGTACAAACTGTAATGTAATCATCTCATTTTTTTAAACGATGGAAATTTAGGTTGTTTCTTCAGTTAAGAAAAATACTATGAGCACTTTGAGTTATTTCACCACCATGTATATTTGATAATGGTAACTGCATCAAATGATGCTTTTATAGCCACTGGTAAGTGTGGTGTATCAAAGCCCACCCAGAGAGACCACAGCCTATGTCTCCCCATTACACGCAACCCTCCTCCCCTGACTCCTGTTCCCCAAATGGCATATCCACAGAACTTCCAGCCACCATCAGGGAAGGGTCATGACAAGTCACGAAGGATAGACCTGTTCTCTAATGAATAGTAACTGCTGTCGCTTACTCCTTCTCATGGCAGAGACTCAGTTTCTCAAAATGTGGACCACCTCGGGTCAATTCCTGATTCCCTTCTTTGAATAAGTGCATAAAATGTTACTGGAGAAGGTTCTGGGATCTTCCATTTTAATATGTTCCTTGCGTGATCCTTATGCCCTCTGCATGTGAGTAACCTGGCTTTAAGATCTTGCCTATGTCGCTTTCTCTACTGGTTCTTGAGTCAACAGATACTGGTTGAATCTTACTGTTTTCCAGGCTCTGCTTTAGGCACTTGAGCTACATCCCTAAGCAAAACTGACAAAAGAAAAAATCTCTAGAGCTTATATTGTACTGAGTGAAGATGGTTTGGTGGGGAATGAATATAATAAGCAATAAATATATTAAATAAGTTAAAAAGAATAAAAATGCTGTGACAATTATGCATATATCACCATTAGAGAAACATGCACAAAGGTTTCTCTAACATATATCTGAATTTAAAACTGCTGGTTCTTAAGGTACATGCATTTACTTTTCTACTAAATAGTACTAACCCATTTTCTTGAGTGATTATATCAATTACATATTTTCCCCATGTTAACCTTTCATTATTATCACATCTTTCAAAACTTTTGACTGGTAAATATAAAATGAAGTTACAAGGTGGCCATAATACATCCTTTTGTGTAGTCCCCAGGTTTTAGAGATTCATTTTTCTTTTTTAAATTTTTTAAAATTGATTGTATATATATTATATATATTATATATATGATTGTATATATATATAATATATATATAACACTATATATATATTATATATATAATATAATATATTATATATATAATATATATAATAATTATATATATTATATATATAATATATATTATTATTATATATTATATATAATATATATTATATATATAAATAATATATATAATATATAATATATAATAATTATATATATTATATATAATATAATATATATTGTATATATATTATATATATGATTGTATATATATATATAATATATATATAACACTGTTGTATACCTGAGGTTCCCCCACCACCACCTTATCACCCATGAATCATCAACTTAATCTGTTGTGTTCTTTCCTCCCGTTTTCATCCTCCGCTTCCATCCCTTTCTTTATGCTTTAGTTCTGCTGTCAGTTTGTTACTTTTAACTTTTTTTCCTTTTGTTTGTTTGTTTTCCATGTATCCCACATATATGTGAAACCATCATGTATTTCTGTCTTTCCTTCTGGTTTATTTCCACCAGCATGATTCCTTCTAGCTCCATCTATGTTGCCACAAATGCAGTTTGTCTTTTTGATTGCCAAATAATATTCCATTGTGCAAATATACCACAACGTTCTGATTAATTTGTCTGTTTTGGGACATTAGGGTTGTTTCCTATTCTATTCTATTATTATAATATATATTATATTATTTCCATATTCTATTATAGATAGCACTGCAACACATTTGAATATAGGTGCCCTTTTTTGTGAAATACTGGTTATGTTTTGGTCATATTTTTATAGATTTGAGTCTCATGCATCATATTTATTAATCCTATGTGAGCAGTATTACAAACATGACATAATTTGGGGTTTGCATTTTCACAATTGACACTATCCTTTGATAAATTTCAGTTCTTATTTTAATATAAATTATTTTTATCTTTTATGATTTCAGTGTATGTATCTTATTTTAATATGTAGTAGAATTACTTTGTTAAAAATACATAAATATGTCTTTCCTATTCTGTGTCTCCAAGCACTGATACTTGAGATTTAGTTTCATATCTTTCTGTATAAACAAATACATGTCAAGAATCTGATTAGAAGAAACATGATGCAACTTGCCAGTCATCAAAAAATCCTCAACCATGCAGACATGCAAAATCAAAAGAGGCTTTGGAATCTTAATTGTTTATTAAAAAAATAAGAGATTAAAAAAAGATTCTGAAGCATCTAGAATTAGTTTAAACAAGAGGGGGCCCTTAATTCATGGAGGTATCTCTGGAGAACTGAGATTAGGAACCCAGGAACCCTCCTCTCCCTCTGATCGCAGTCTGTCTTTCTTGGTGATGGATTAAATGTGTAACTCCCAGTGCATCAGTTTTCTCAGTTTTACAGCAGTCTTTGAGTTTATATGTTATATAGTCATTAAAAAAGATGATATTTTCAATCCCAAATCCTAATTCTTCTGGAAAGGATTGGTTTGACTGTGTTGGCTTATTTACCCAAATTCAATAAATCAATTGTGGAGAGACCATGAGGATTATATTTTAAAAACATAACAGGTTCTCCTGATCTGTGTAGATGAGCTCCCAAAAAGGAGACAGTGTTCAGTAAAAGGACTGGAAAGACATGAAGAAGCATCCATTGTGATTTTATATTTTTAACTGTTAGCTAGGAAATTGATTTTGGAACATATACACAGAGAATGTTTTGCACATTATGCAGTAAAAAGGCTACTACTCTAAAAGGTAAAAGACCTTTCTTCCATTATGAAGTAAATCAACTGATAAAATCCAGAGGTCACAGTTTAACCCACTTTAAATGGGTTTAAGGTGAATTATATTTCTTTGTGTTGTTTTAAGGTTACATAATCCAATAATTTCAATGATGAATTAAATTCAGGATATAATGATGACTATAAATAAATAAATATTTTCTTTCTTGTTATTTTAATCTGTGTATTTTTCTAGATGTCTTACCCAATGTTTTATTTTATGTGATCCTATAATGAGTGACAAGCTCCAAACATAATTACCTTATTTAGAGAAACACTGAGAATGGGAATTTATTTTTTCTTAAAGATTTAAGAAAGATAGATATTGAGGCTGACTTTAATGTCACGAAAGTCTTATTTGACCAGATATACTGCCTCAACTGAAAAGGGGCAGGCACTGAGAAGGATACTTTTTCCCCCTCATTTGACCTAACATTGCACAGGAGGGGTGACTCCCAGTGTGACAGCTTCTGGCAAGCACTGACTGTACCATCACCAATTAAAGTGCCTCATCTTCCTGACAGTCAGTATCCATTTTATTCTAGATGTGCAATTTGGCCTCTTTCTGTCATAAATCTCTTCTTCCGGATGCCAGTTGGGAGAAACAGACACCACTGCTTGATTTCCCTCATTCCCCAGGAAGTCTCTGCCCACTAAAATCTCCCCCACAGGCCACTGATTATTATCCCTTTGCACCTCTCAGATTCGAAAGCACTATCCACAGGTGCATGAAGCACAAGACCAAGCAGAGGAGAGCTCACAAATGCTACAGACAGCAAGCCATTAATGTAAGAAAAATAAAACAGTGTGTTAGCAACCATATGACAGTCATGTAGCCCAGTTATACACACACCAGAAAAGACTAACTAGGGGAGGTAGGGCTTCTCTTTTTGAGCAACTAACAGATACCATGTTCAATAAGCCAAAATGAGCGAAGCAGATCAAAGTAAATTTGTCCTTGATCTAAAAAAATATTTTTTAACTAGTTGGGCTAGGTGATAGATGTCTACTTAATCTAATCCTAAATTTTGTCACTTACAAAATCCCACCTGCATTTTATTGAAAATACTGTAGTAGAAATAAATAGTATGCTGAGAAAAACTAGAAATACAAATAGCATCTAGAGTAGAACTACTAATAGGGTTAGCCTGAGATAATAAACTTAAAGCACTTGACATAGTAAAGTAAATGGTCAATAAATATTAGCTAATATTTCTGCTAAGCAAGTCAGGATTTAAACTAAACTGCACCTTACTCCAAAGTCTATGGTTTTTCCACTACATAATAATTCTCTTTAATAAGCTGAGGAATATCCATGGAGACTTTGAAATCTCTTCTAGTTCTGACCACGCTATAATTGAGATTATTCTCCTGAACTTCCCTTAGCTGGCACACCCAGAAATCCAAACCAAGGTTGTGATTCAATAAAAGAAACTCAAACTGACTTATACAATAAAAGTCTTCTTTAACACATATAAAATTTTATATACAATTGTGACACAAAAGGGTATGGCATGGGGTGGAGGAGAGGGGTTACAATAGTCTGTCTTCTAAGATGTTAACATATTCTGAAAACAAGTTTTATTTTCTGTTTAAATAATGATGACTAATATCTTGTGATATGTTTTTACTCATTTACATTTAACAGGAAAAGATAACATCTTTATATCTTGAACAAAACCCTAAATTTCATTCTGATTGAACCAATTTAGTTAACATAGACTTGAATGGCAATTCTAGAACCATATGATTAACCAATGAAATTAACTGCTCAGGTCAGCATTGCCTAAATTTTGGGATCTACTGCTAGATGCCTAAATAGAAATGGACAACTATTTAGAAAGGGAATTGAGGAGATGATTGTCAAAGGACATATTGACCAGGGTACATGATACTGGCATGAGGGAAAGTTTTTTAGAGATGAAAAATGATACAAGCAATAAGTTTTATTACCAGGTACCATAAAATAGCCATGGATTGCTCAGTTAAAAAGTGATAGAGCAAAAGTCCTGCCACCAACAACATCTGCTTTGCTGGTGAATACCCTGAACAAGCACATGGGAGTGAACCATGCCTAGAGGTACCTGGCCTGCCATGGTCAAGTAAATGACAGGAAACTATCTGACAGCAAACTCTCAATATCAGGATCTCCCCTACTCATTGAAGGCTCAGCTACAGATTAGTTCTCCCTGACATCCAGCACCATCTACTAGAAAAGTAGAAATTCTGCACTATTAACCTTTGGATTACTAAAATGGGGAGATTAAAAAAAAAACAGCAACTATCAACCTGAGTCCTCAGGAGAACCCTATACTTCACAGAGGAACCAATCTCTAGAGCCAATCTTAAAGACATGGAAAATATGTTCCTCCTATCAGATACAGAATTCAGGACAGAATTCAGAAATTGGTCAGCTCCTATGGAAAACAGCATGGTGTTTTCTCAAAAGATTAAAAATGTTCTGACTACTATTCTGACCACAGCAACCCAGAAATTCCACTCCTAGATATCTACCCAAAGAATACAAAAAACATTTATTCAAAGGGAAATATGCATTCTTAATTTCATTGCAGCACTATTTACAATAGCCAAATAAGGAAACAACTAAAGACTCATAAGAAGATGAGTTGTATAGACACAATAGAATATTGCTCAGCTATCAAAAAAAGATAGACTCTTACCATGTGCAGTAATAAGGATGGAGCTAGAGGGGATTATGTTGAGTTAAAAAAGTCAGAAGAGAAAGCCAAATACCAAATGGTGTCATTTCTTGGTGGAATAAAGAGAAACCACAGAAAGAATAAAATAAAGCCAAACTAAGAACCAACCCTACAAAGATCATTATAACACAGAGAACCGAGTGGAGAAAATAGTCAACAATGAAAAGACATTGCTACATCTCAAATGAAAACAGACTGGCTGCCTAACATAAGGTTAAGACTGAAAACCTTACCAGCATGGCTTGGCATGTCCAAGAACACAGTCCCTCACCCAGTGAAAGGAGACTGCAACAGGAAAGAAAGGGACTAATGGATTTAACACAGATCAACAAACAACAAAAAGAGAAGGGTCTGAGTGAAAGGAGGGGACTTCAGGGGGAGGAGGAAGCACCCCAACAACCACTTACCGATATTGTAATTTAAAGAATGAAAAATTTAAATTTAAATTTAAAAAAAAGGAAAGATGGCTATAGAACTGAGTCTCGCAAAGCAGGAGGGAGCACAATGGATATGGTAGTGGGCTATCCCTGTCATACTTTGGTGTGGGTATGGTATGGTAACAATACCTGAAGGGGGAACTTCTATAAATTAAATAGTTTCAGATTATATTAAGTGACATATCTAACATAAAATATAAAAACTAACTGTAACTGGACTCCATATTCCTTTACTTAACATTTTTTATTTTGAACTGCTTAGAGCAAATAGACAAGGCAAATCTGAAAACACCTTTTTTGCAAGTTTGAACTGATAAAACACAGAATAATTTTCACATCTGACCTAGATTCTCTTAGTACTGCTAATAGAAGAAAATTGATGGATTGCTGATTAGAAATAGATAATAACCTTTACATCTGCCTGAAAACCTTACACGATCATTTCATTTTGTTTGATATTTCAAGTTCTCCAAACTATAATGATGAAAAGAGAAAGGGAACCAGGAAAGAAGGGAGAAAATGATAGTAAAGGAAATAAAAAGAAAGAAAAATAAATAACTTATGTACTACAGTGTATTGTCTTTTTTCAAGATATTTAGATTAAAATAGGAACCATTTTATACCAGGTTTTTTTTTGCCAACTTAAATAGCAAGATATTGCCAACAGAATTAACAAAATAATACCAAAAAGATAAGCTTTCTTTGATAAGGAAACAAAATTCATCAAAATCTCTATCTTTGAACTTTAAGATTAATATTAGTAGTCTGATAAACTCTCCTCTGATATCAATATCTAAATTCATGCTGTGAAAATTTAAACATTATTTTTCTTACCATTCAAAGATATCCCATAATTGTAGTATTTAAAAGTTAAATAATCTGTACAAATCCATGTCTAAAGGAGAAAAATGAGCAAAATTTTCATAATGATTTCCCCAAATATACATTTTCAATCTCACTATTCTGGTTTTTTTTCCCCCTAACATAAAAAATACATATTTTATAATCTAGCCTTTTGAGGGATGATTCTAATATTAACTATGATGTAGAACTTAGATATTAGCCCTTGTCATATGTAAAAAATATTTTCTTCTATTCAAGCAGGGTGCCTTTTCATTTTCATGATGGCCTCTTAATCTGGACAGATTTTTTTTTGAGACTAGGTCTTGCTACATCTTGCTATTTTTGCCTGTGGAACCGCAGGGTCTAGTTGCCAGGGGTACCACAGACTCAAGTAATATCCAGCCTCAGCTTCCCAGGTAGCTGGGATTACAGGCACGCGCCACCACGCCCAGCTATTTTTTTGGGAACTAGGTCTCACTACAGGCCCCAGGCGGAACTCGAACCGCGATCCCTAGGCCTGACCGCTTCATAGGCTGAAGCTTACACGGATGAGCCACCGTGCCCAGAGAGATTTTTCATTTTAATGTAGCACCATTTGTTTTTGCTTCTGTTTCCCCTGTTGGTGGAATCCAAGACATTATTGAGTCAGTGTAAAGAGATTTTTGCATAAGTTATTGCATAAGACCTTCCTTTCTTCGCTGTATATTCTTGGCTCATTTGTTGTAGATTAATTCTCATTCTAAATGTAACCTTACTTCTGGGCTCCCAAGTCTTTTCCATTGGACTTTGTGTCTATTTTTATTCCAGTGCCATGCTATTTTGGTAAGTAAAGCCTTGGAGTATAATTTGAAGCCCGAGAGTGTGATACTTCCCCAAATAATTTAAAAATCCTCTTACTTTTTGTCAAGATTGCTCTGGATATCTTTTGATCTCTCCTTTCAGTAATGTTTGCTTTATTTATTTGAAGAAAGAATTCCACTGAAACTTCGATAGGGATTTGATCTCCATATTCTCTGGGATAAAATGGCCACTTTAATATTAATCATTCCAATCCATGAGGATTAGACATCTTTCCTTTCCCTTGTGACTTCTATTTCTTTAAACAGCACCCTAATGTCTTTTTTATATAATCCTTTCATCTCCATTATGAGGATGGAAATGCATGTCAAGAAACTGAAAACATTGAAAATGATTATCTTCGTATTTTACTCAAAATTGAAGGTTGTAAAACTCTCAAAATAATAGCCTTCATAAACTATAAAGCTGTGGTTACATATATCTAGTTTCCTGGTAAATGACCTTGTATACACACACACACACACACACACACACACACACACCCCTGCAGAGTGAATAATCTTTGAACTACTGTTATTACTAGAAAAGTTGTTTTTGTTGGATATTATTCATTAATATATCATCACAACTCATCAATATAGAGAAAAAGTACTGAGTAAAGTAGAAAATATTCCTTTAACAGCACCAACTTTCTTCTTCAGGGAACCAATTTTGCTTAGGAAAATGTGCTGATAAGAAAGTGAGTTAGGGGAAAGTGTGAATCATCAGAAGTTGGAAAAAGCAAAGAAACAGAAAAATAAAGTTGAAATGTCCTCTTCTGCTTACCATTACTTACTTTTTCTACATAGAATTATAAATAAGAAAAATAAAAGAACAAAGAAGTGTAGGTAAGTGGCAAAGAGACCATGAAACATATCCAGAGATCCATAAATTCAATTTATGGACATGATGAGGGACTTCTGAAATCAGTAATTTCTAACAGTGTAAAACTCCATATACCTAAAATTCAGGAAAATTTAGTCACACAAACCACTTAAATAAGAGTTATTGTGAAAAGCAGAGGAGGAGAGAGATTATATTTTCATCTAGGTCAATGTGTAAAAAGAGGTAAAATGATTATAGTCCCAAAGCTGAACTTACACATGGAAAAAAAAGAAAAAAGAGAAAGCTGATTCACTCATCTTAAGGACCTAAAATAGAGTTTGGTACAAAGTAGGTGTTTCATAGTACTTGTGTAATGAATGCGTGATTAAAAAATCCAAAGGTAACAGTGATTTTAAGAAAGCTAACAAACCCTTAAGAATGATGAAAACCTTGCAGAGGCATTAATATGCTCATGTGAGTATGAACTGATGTTTCAAGCAATCTTATCAAAGTATTCTATAGGTCAATATCACCATAGTCAGCATCTTGTACACACCTAGATTAATATTTAATGCTAAAAAAATCTAAGTTTCAAGAATAAATATTGCTGCATGAGGCTTTTTCAAATCTTAAATATTCTTTTGCTTGTCATTGATTACATGTTGTACAGTGAAAAATAAATATCCAGAGAATTCTTACAATTACTCAATGAAAGCATATCATGGAATGGAAATGCTAATGAAAATACTGTTATTCTAAAATTAAACAGCAACACCATTCTTGAATTTCACTGGCTATTATTTTAGCAAATTAGAAATGCATTATTTAGCAAATTAGAAGAAAACTAGTCAGTGAATAATATTCCTTTATTGGGTCACACTACAGAATGTTGCTAAAACTAGATCTTAAGTATAACTCCTTTAACACCAAATCAGCAAGGTCTACCAGGTTGATACATTTTTATCACATTTTTCAATCTTTATTCATTATTTTTAACACTTTCATTTAATTAAAACTGGGCTATATCTAGATAAACTTGAAAATAGTTTTTAAAGAGTGACATCAGTGTTTTTCATTCTAACAAAGGATTTGAATCTACTTGAACAGTTTCATGCATGCATTCCCAAGGAATATGTAGGTATTTGTAAGCATTGTAGGGAATCAAAATGAACTTGATATTTCATTAAAATCACTTTGAAGAGACAAGAAGAATGCCCTTGGCCATTGGATCTGAAGATGAACTACTAACTTACTACATTTCCTTTAAAAGGAACTGCTTTAAGAACACAGCTATTTTAAAGTTAATGTACACCACAAGAAACAAAAAATATTGTCATAATAAAAACATTCAGCTGAAGAACTGCTGCCTTTAGGCAACACTGAGGATGTTACCATCAGGTTCTGTAAAACACTAAATATTTAACATGTCTTATAAAACCTACTACCAGAGTGTTTTTATGAGCAATGATATTAGATCTTAAAACTCTTAAGCTTATTTGTCCTTTTGATTAATCACTTATTAATTTTAACAAAAAAAGTCACTGAAATTGTTGACATGTAAGAAATAAAATTAAAATTAAACATTAGAGAACTTTCTTGAATTATGGATTATTTGAATAACCAGACTTGTTTTAATTAACATTTTTGTTGCACATTTATTTATATCAAATAAGGGAATAACACATATACAGATTATTGAACTAATTCTCTACAGTGTTTAATTAAGGAAACACTAGATACCTGAAATAACCAGAAATGGAAAATGTGACAGCTAATTTGCTGAGAGTCAGTAAATTTTACCCTACATATAATGATTACCCTACAATTACAGTGCTCATTGTAGTGAAATAATAAAATAATTATAATGCAAAAATTCACCAAAATTATTCTTGCAGCATCTACATAATAATAACAAATAGATGTATTAAGGGATAGGTTATAAATTATGGGTCATCTCTGACAAATAAATACTAGGAAGGATTAAAAATGTGAATTAATTCAGTTATTGAAAAAATTACTATAGTAAATTGTTAATTAAAATATAGGGTTATAAAATAGCATAATGTTAAACTTTCCCTATTATACTATGATGGAGTGACTAAAACTGAACTCATCATTCATAAAAATATCTAAATAACTGAATTAAATACATAAAAAAACTATTTGCAGACATTTAACAAAAGGCAGAAAAAGGCTGCTTGGAAAAAAGGTAAACAAAAATGGTGATTCTTGTGATAGCCTTATATTTTACCTGGCGGATTCTTGTGGATTGTGATATAAATAAGACTAGGTCAGTAGCCTCACTTAGTTGAACAGAGAGAAGGGACTTTGAAGTCCATGTAGTTGTTGAAATAGGAGGGGAAAAATCTGGAAAGGAAAGAACTATCATGAGAAAGAGCACTAGAAATTTGTACATAGTTCTGCTTGAATATGACTAAGCCATCATGCATAGAATATTCCATAAAGTAATGCAACTGATTTGATATAAAGTAAAGCAAGCTTATTTGGTATAAAATAAGCATTATAAGAGCTCACACATAACTAGACATTATCCAAATATTGAATTCTATAATCCTATCATTCTATAACAAGAATATCTTGCAGAATATCAGGGATATTCTGTAGAAGTCTGAGGTTTGTAACATGGACAGATCACAAATAAATACAGACTGGCCGCCCAATGCAAACTGAAGACTGCAAACCTACCAGTAAGGTTCACCTGGTTCTAACAAGAGTCCTTCATCCAGTGAAAGGACACTGCCACAGGAAAGAAAGACTAATGGACTTAGCACAACTAGTGAACAACAGAGAGTGGGGTTTGAGAGAATGGAAGGGGCACCAGAGGGAGGAAGGAAGGGGAGGTAACCCAAAAACCACTTACAGAGGTTGTGATCTAAAAAACAAAAAAATAATATAAATAAAATATAAATGCTAAATCTATGTGAATCACCAGTAGATCAGAAAGCAATGATGGAACAAGGAGAAAGAATGTAAAAAAAAAAATCTATAAAAGACAGATGGAAAATGAGAAAGCAGTTGGTCTAGGAAAAGATAAAATATCTTCAATAGAACACAGAAAACAGAAATTATAAGAGGAAATGTTAATACTTTTTACCTTATTAAAAAAAACTTTTTGACTTAGTTTTAGCATATAAAGCCATTGATTTCTGTGTGTTGATTTTGTATCCAACTACCTCACTGGCTTATTTTTTCAATTAGTTTCTCTGTGGATTTTTTTGGGTTTTCTAATAAACCTAACAAAAAAAGTTGAAAAATCTATACAAAGAAAACGGCAAAACATTCTTAAAATAAATAGAAGACATTTTAAAAAATAGAGAGACATGCCCTGCTCAAAAATTGGAAGACTCAACATTATCAAAATAGCTATTCTACCCAAAACAATCTACAAATTCAATGCAATTCCAATAAAAATCCCTAGGACATTTTTTAAAGCTATAGAACAAAAATTACTGAAATTTATCTGTAATAACAAAAAACCTTGAATATCAAAAATCCTCCTAAATAAAGAGAGAATATAAAAAATACTCCTAAATGAAGAAAGAGAGAATGGAGGTATTACAATTCAAATTATACTACAAAGTCATAATTAAAACAGCGTGATACTGGTCTAAAAACTGACAATCAGACCAATGGATCACATTTTATTTCTGAGTGCCCAGAAATAAAACCACACATATAGATCAATTAACCTTTGACAAAGGGGCAAAAAACATACGTTGGAACAAGAACAGCCTCTTGAATAGATGGTACTGGGAAAACTGAACCACGACATGCAAAAAAAATAAACTAAGACAACTCCCTCACATCTTGTACAAAAAACAACTCAAAAATGGGTGAGACTTAGGTGTAAGGCCGGAAACCATAAAATACATAGAGGAAAACCTGGGCAAAACCCTCCATGAATTACACTTCAGAAATCCATTTCAGGACACATCTACATACAATTGGCAAAAAAGAAGGGAAATATAAACAGCTGGGACTACATTAAAACTAAAAGGCATCTATACAGCAAAAGAGACAATAACCAAAAAAAGAAAAAAAGAAACACAATTGAGTGGGAGAAAATTTTTGGCCTTCATACAAGAGATAAGGCGCTAATAACAAAGACACACAAAGAACTCACAACACTTAACAAAAACAAAGCAAAAAAAATGGGGAGAACTAAGAAGACACTTCTCCAAAGAGCTGATATTCAAAAGTTGCAAATAGAAAAAGGAAGATGAAAATTCAATTCGCCGTCTTTTGGTAAATAAGCAGAAGATACATTTAACAACGAATACATAAAAAATGTTACAAGTTATTACTATGAAAAACAAATCTTTTTTTTTAAATGGGAAAAAACTAATAGGCAATTTACATTAAAAATACACATATTTGAATAAAAATACATGAATAGACAATAAGCACATTTAAAAACAATGTTACTAGTCATCATGGAAATGCACAAACATTAAACTGACAAAATTTTTCAAATGTTAGTAAGGATGTGAACAACTGGAACTCAAACATTGCTGGCAGTTACACAGAAAGGTACAAAATGCAAAAGCAAGTTAATAGTTTCATGATTTTCATACCCATTTATTACCCAGTCTAACACTTGCACTTTATGGACTTACTGAAGAGAAATTTAACATTTGCCCATATGAAGTCTTGTAACTACGATTCTCATGGTTTCTGTATGTCTAGTGGCCAAAATTTGGGAACATTCAAATATCCATTGAGATGTGAATACTTAACAAATATGTTATATCAATACTACAAAATATTATTCAGGGGAAAAAGGATACTAATTACAGATAGACAAAGCAGCATGAGTGAATTCTGAAAGCACAGCGAGAAAAAAAGAGTCAGACAAGAGAGACCATACATGAAATAATATACTAATATCACTTCTATCAATACCTTAAAATACATAAACTTACCTGACATACCCAAAAGCAATGGTGCCCTTGGGCTGGGAACAGAGTAGAGAGTTACTCAGTACAGACTAAAGTCACTTTGGAAGGAGACAGATATGTTTTTATATAAATTTTAGTCATCAATGCACAGCTATATATACTTGTCAAAACTTAGAATGCAATATTCAAAATAGACTTATTTTAATATATTTATTATACTTCAGTAAAGTGGATTTTATAAAGGAAGGTATATGATAATGGGTGTGTGTTTTTGTGTGTGTTGCCTCTATAGCTATCAGTTTACTAGACACCCACTTGGTAGTCACAGTTTAAGATATTTTCCTTATCCACAAATGAACAACTCAAAAAATCTCACCTGCCTCACAAATAATGGAGAGCTCTCAATAATTTTCTGCCTCATAAAGTTTGAAAAATATTGGCTCCACCTAATCTCTCACCCTCCTCACAGGCATCCCAAATTCAGTGTGCAAAGCCAAACTAACAAACAACACACACACATGCACACACACACGCACACACACACACACACACACACACATGCTAATTAAATAACAACAGCATTAAGTTAAAATTCCTGGAGTCACTTCAGTTCTTTTTCAGTCTCATGTTTCAAAAGTAATCCATTAACACATCTTGTCAGCTCTATCTTCAAAATTCATTCAGAGTCAAACAATTTCTCACAACATACTCCACTACCAATTCTATACCAGTGCTTTATCAGCTCTTGCTCAGGAGACTTCGAGAGACTGCTGTGATTCTATTCTTGCTCTAGAGTTGGTTCCTCTAAAGAGTCATCAGACTGATCACTTTAACATATAAATCAACTGAAATCTCTGTCCTGCTCACTCTTTTGACTCCCAGAAGACTTAGAAAAAATATCTCAGTTCATGCCCTCCTTTATAAGACCCTGCCTGCTGGGGTTACTGGCTCCCTTTCAGCACTCTTCCTACCTCTCTTCCCCATGTTCACTCTTCTCAGTCTCATGGTCATTTGCAACTCTGCAACATTATCAGATTTCCCCACTTACTCCACATCTTCACATGGCTTATTCTATCACTTTATTGAGACTTGTGCTCAGATATTTGTTTCTCAGAGTTCTCCAAATACCTCTTTTATGATCATGTGATGAACATACCCCTTCTTATGCCCCACCCTCTCACTTTGCTTATTTTTTCTTGAAATAGTTTTCTACTAAATGAAATTATATATATGTATATATATATGTATATATATATGCTTGTTTTTAGCTTTGTTGTTCCACTGTATTAGTCACTCCTTAAGCACAAAAACTTCAACTGTTAGGTTACTTCATTGATGTATTCATAACACTCAGTACCTGGCACCTAGTAGGAAAGCAACATTGTTAAGTAAAGTTAAGGAATCGGTAACTAAATTAATGAGTAAATAGAAAATTGTCCAAGAACATGGACATGGAACAAATAGATAATGAGATTAGAGGTGACATTATTACATGTACATTTTTCTATATATGATTAGTATTGTTCAAAATTTCTCTAAAATATGTGTTCATACATACATATGTGAACATGTATGTATACATACATATATAACAGAATGAAGAGACATTCTTCATTTTCTAAAAACATATTAAGATTAACATCAGGATAAGGCTCACTCAGTGATGCTGGGGAGAGAAGAGTTGGATAGGTGCAACAGGGGATCACAAGTGTTTACTGCAGTGAGAAATGAAAACTTCAGATGCCTGAGAGTGCAAATACATAAGTATGTGGGCAAATGGAGATATTTTATTAAAATACCAAGCCAAAAGAATAAGCTATTCCTACTCCAAATTTTGTTTTAAATTTTCAGCACAAAATCTTGACACATATTCAGCAGCAAAAATCTAAACTTCTTTCACATTTCTACATCATTACATGCAAAAGAAACTTTCAATGGGATCTGCTTTATAAAGTTCCCCAACTACATGTTAGAGTTCTTATAAGACACCTACTATTCACCACATGAAGAAGTTCTGCATATGTGTGCTCTTAGGCAATTTTATACATAAGGAAGACAAGAATTTCCTCAGTGTTATTATATGTAATTTTCGTGTTATAGTTGAAAAAAAAAATGTATGGACTATTTAGCCATATCTCTCACCCAGTGCAGTCATCAACTAGGCATTAAGTGACTCCTATGTGCTAGCAATTATGCACAATCCTCAACTGTTTGAACAGGAAAATAAATATGAACATATTTTTTTCTAACTTTTGATGATTTATCTAGTGTGCAGGGGGTGGAGGGTAGTGGCACTTTTACACAAAATTCTTAATAAAGGATTAAAATAATAATCAAGGAATAACAATCAAGGAGATCAAATTAATCCTGTCATTCTTTGAACAGATACACCATTTCATTGGATGAATGCAGTATTTTACCATGAATGCATATCCACCCACCCCCAAGGCCCCATTCTCACTGTCTTTAGTAGGAGACAAGGTCTGCTGGGTTACATGGGAAGCTCCTGTATATGTAGCCTATGTACTGGAATATTCATTCACACAGAAATATAAAGCAATAGTCTCCAGATTACTGTGTTAGTCTTCTAAATATTGCTTCTCTTCAGGCCTTACCTTCTGACACAGAAAAAAAATATAATAATGGATCAGATGTCTGCCTTAAACACTCAGAGGTCATTCAGTTATTTTAGAGTGGAAATCAAGAGACTTCCATGGCCTGAAGACTCTAAATGACCTAAAGTTCCCTCATTATTGCTTTGACCTCACCTTCTCCCACCACTTTACTTTGCACACATTGGTCTCAACAGGTGACCCTGAAACCAAAGAATAAGCCTCCACCATAGAGTTCTTAGCATTCGCTATTCCTCCTGCTTGGAACTCTTCACTCAGTTGTCCGCACATTCCTCTGTCACTCACTCCCTTCAGGTCTTTATCAAACACCTCATGTTCAATACAGCCTTTCCTTCACTCTCCATAAAATAAGCAATGTACCTCCCTAAAAAGGCAGATCCTCTTATCCACCTTCCCTGTTCTGTTTTTCTCCAGCCCATCAATCAGCAGCAGACATACTTCATAAGCTTTTGTTCATTTGCTCATTCTTGTATGCATTCCTACTCCAAAAATTTCTAATCCATAGGTTATGGATAAGACTATTTGTCATTATCATATCCCAACAGCTAGAATGCTTCTGCTCCATAGTGTGTACTTATAATTTTGATCAATTAAATTAATTGGTAAAACTATTTCCAAATTTTGTTCTATGCTGCCATATTGCTTTTCAAAATAGTGCAGCTATCAACACTCTACTATGACATGTAAGGATATTTGTAACTCTTGCCTACATTTTCAGCAACACTAGAAATTACCAATCACATTATACATTCCTTTATTTGTCTATTATTATAAAAATAAGTCATAACTTTTATCAAACTTAAATGATAGCTTATACTTATATATTTAATTCATTGTTATATTCTGAATGACACACTATATAAGGCATGCTAACACAAAGAAACAATATAAATAATTAAAGTTTCAGAGCTAATATCCTCAAGAGTTCATGCTCATGCTTTTTAACTCTAATAATTAAAATGCCAATAAAGCACATCTTCAAGGCAACCTGTCTAAAGCAGTAATCCCTTCGTTTCGAGAAGGCAGCTTTCCTGCCAGCACCATACTTCTGTGAAATAAGCAACTTGTCTGGAAGGTCTGAAAAGAAAAATGAGGGAAATGAGAGGATCACTCATTCTAACTGCCCTGTTGGAGTCCTTTCAAGATATGCTTGCATGACAGCTAAAGGAAATTCAGAGGCTACAAGGCACTCTGAAAATGTTCAGGAGGTTGTGGCTTAGATGTACAAAAAAATATGAATGCAATGTGCATTGGAAGAAACATGTGGCAGGGGAGAAACACCCTTCATGGGGAACCAAAGCCCAAGGGTGAACAGTTTTGAGATGCAGGCAGCCTGTTGAACAGCCCTTGAGAACTACGCTTCAAAAGAATATCAAGCAATTGGAAAACCTATGGAAAAATTAACTAGAATTCAAAACTAGACAGCCTGCGTTCTGAGGATTTATAAAGCATAGATATTTGAAAAAAATGTTCTCAGTACTCAAAGATCATAGCAGTTTCCAATGCAGAAACTAAAAAGATGGGCCACTCTTGGGATGATTCTGAGTTAATAAAACAAAGGCAAAATCCAAACAACACAACATTCAGTCTTCCTTTTCTCTACACAGTTACTGTTCTCTTATATTAAATAAAATTTTAAGACAATAATAGATATGTTTCCAAATTGTAAACCACAGATTTCCTATCAAAGCCTAAGATATTCATGTCTACTTCAGAAATTAGCTAAATGCTTCATTTGGGAGAGAGCACTTAAGTTAGAGGTAGAGTCAATGAAAAGTTAAACATTGCCAGATTACAAAAGAATTGGACCATTTGGATGATGTTGCCAACAGATGGCAAATACAGGGCAGTGTAAGATAATGCCAAAATAATTACTTCTCAAGCCAGGAGTCAAGCTAAGAAATATTCTCTGAGAAATAATGGTTCTCCTCATTGCTCAGGAATAGGGCATCCACGTGCAAATATTAGGAAGAACAGAATCAAATTTACAGAATAAAGGAAGCATATTAAGGCTATTATGGAAAGGTAAAAGGGAAGGAATATTTTAATATACCAATTAAGAATGTAGTTATTTTAAAGTAATTCATAGTAATAGTGCTCTTATTTTTTTAGACAATATTTGTTAAATCTGTGTGTTTTAAAGGTATATGCTCATTCAACCTACACAACATTATGAACTTAATTAACTATTGTCCACATTTTACTTAAAAGGAAACAGGGATAAGTAAGTTAATGTTCCCAAGGTCACACAATTCCCAGGTTCAGTTCAAGATATCATCCTGATTCCAGACACCTATTCTCTTACATTATCCAAGGTATCAGGTTAAATGTTACATGCAAACTCCCAAATGGTGGCTTAACTTTCTGCTCAAAGGCAGCTCATACACGCTTTATACACTACAACAGTGTCATTTTTGTTGACCTAAGAATCTAAGAGTCAATGATTCAAATATCATTCTAAGGAAAATTATATCACATCATTCTAGAGAAAGCTATACAAATATGCAAATCAATAATCATAATACAATAGAAGAAATGATATGCTAGGAAGTATATCTTCAGTATAAAAACGTTAGAGACTTATCACAAAATGTAGCTGTATTCTTATGAAAAGAAAGGACTAAGGAAAAGGAAATCAGGGACTGGACATAATGGCACATGACTTTAATCCCAACCTAGAAAGGGAGGTTGAAACTAGGAATCACTTGAGTTTGCAGGTTCAAGACCCACCCATGGCAACACAGCAAGACCTAGTCTCAAAAAATAGCAGGACGTGGTGGTCCGTGCTGTAATCCCAGCTATCTGGGAGGCTGAAGCCAGGGGTTGCTTGAGTCTGTGGTATCCTGGGCAACATAGCAAGACCTAGTCTCAAAAAAAAAAAGAAAAGAAAAAAGAAATCATGTGTAAGAACTTAACAAACTTGGGGAGAGATCTGAATATCTAGAATAAAAGAAAAGATCAAAGGAATTTTACATGAGTATTTCACTTGGTAATATTGTTTTTATCAGGGTTTAGGGCAACAATTCTCAACTCTGCATGTATGTTAAAATTGAACAATAAATATATAAAAATATTTAAGTTTTATGTATATATATGCACATATATGTATCATGTTCAGCTAAGGTTCTTAAACATGTTAATAGCAACAAGAACACATAAAGCTGAGATTTTTATTTCTAATACTATTCTCAATAAAAAGGACCATGGTACCTTGGAGAAACATCTGACTCTGGGATTAGAATGTTATGTAAGATGAGTATGGAGCGTCTTTTTCACAAAAGTTAAAAACATAAAACCCATGTTGGGGAAGGTGTGTTAAAATATCACAGAAGCCAACTATCAGTGCTCCCAGTGACCTACACTTGAACAATCAGAGGAACAAATAATAAACCTGTATTGGATTAAAACCCAAAGTATAAAACAATTATTCATTGTCACATTCTAAAATAAATAATTGACTAAATAAACAAGTACATAAATGAGGGAAAATAGAGCGCTCTCACAGATAGAATCTCAAACTATCTTGAAGGTACTTTTATGTTCAGGAAGGTCAAGCATAGCTATCAATCCCTAATATGTATATTATGAGTAATTATTTCCTTCCAAAGAGTATGGAAAGAGGAGGGGGATAATCTTTACAGTGAAAAATTCTAACAAACACCATCTCCAGCAAGTAATCTTGTGAGCAAGCAGAAGGAGGTATACCCCAGTACTGCTAAACCTGACTGTTTTAAACAGGTCCTTCCATCTTACATTATGACAAGACATACTCTAGTGCACAAGACTTCAATAAAAATGATTTTAATAAAGTTAGTGTGCAATAACAAAAAGCAAAAAAATACAGTTTCAAATCAAGCACCCAAGGCTACACATTCCCACATGGGCATATGTTCAGTCAAATGGGATTGACTCAAAGCAGGGATTTTTGAGGTCCAAAAACTTGCCACAAGTTTAAGGTACCTTCTAGTGGGTACCCATAGAAAAGGGGCAGTTGAAGGCAGGCAAGTTTGGAAGGAAAAGAGCAAAATCAAAACACAAATCACAATAAAGTTTGTTATTTTCAGCTTCCCCATGGGTCTCTCACTCATATCTCTGTCTCTTTCAAGTGTGTCCTTCCATGTCCCCCAACATCTTAGTGCAAGTCCAAGCAAGAGCAATTTCTTACTTACATATCTCTCAGTTCTATGTTCTTCCTCCAGGTCTCCTTGATCTTTTCCTCCCTCCTCACAAACTTCTCAAACCTCTCCCTCCTTTTGGATGAGGTAGGGAACCTGAAACTTCCACTTTCCTTGGGGACAACCCTGTTACAATCACACTTACTATCATTCATGTTGTTATTATGTACCCTTAATAGGACAGGTTGACAATGGTACCTTAACTCCCAAAGACCTTTCTCCCAAAGACCCATAACACCTGTCCAATCATGAAGAAATCACAAAATATATCTAGACTAAAAAATCTTCTACAAAATGCATGAAGGATATTCCTCCATATTACAAAATCTGAGAAGATATCTCAGTCAAAAGCTGCTTAAAGAGATATGATAATTATATATTATGTGGTATCATGGGTGGATGTTGGAGCAGAAAAGAGCCACTGGTCAAAAATAAAGGAAACTTGAACAAAACCTAGACTTTCATTGATAAGACTTTACCAATTCTGATTTATTAATGGCATAAATGTGCCACCCTAATGCAAGATACCAGTAATAGGGAAACCAGGTATGGGGCCTGTGGGAAGACTCTGATTTTGTTGTAACTTTCATGTAAGTCTAAAACAACTCTATAAAATCAAACATTATTAAAAATTACTATTACCAGGGAGGGGAAGGAAAATAAATAAGTAAATATCTCAGAAAAGTGAATTTAAAGAATGCAGGAAGAGTTGATAACGGGGGTGGGGAAGGATCCCACCTGGAGTTAACGGCGCCCATCCCAAAGTCCTGAGAGCGGACTGAGGCTCTCGCGGACAAAAGAGGCAGCTGCAAAGGGGACTCCGACCCTGCTGAGAGAAGCAGGTAGCCCACCCGCACCACCTGAGACAGGTAGGATACGCTCCCTACCTGGAGCAGACTGTGGCGTCTCCCGG
>PVHY01020805.1:0-24914 GCA_004024945.1 Uropsilus gracilis
GGGGGGGGGGGGGGGGGGGGGGGGGGGGCCACAGGGGACGCCCGAGGGCTCGGAAGTGGGAAGGACAGAGAACTGTGTTCAAATCCCGCCTCCGCCGCTCCCAGCTGGGAGCTGGTCACAGGTCCCTGGTCTGCAGTGACATGATGATCACCCCCACCCAGGAAGCTGATGAGGGTTAAATGCGATTCTGTGTGCGAAGGGCCCCACACCCCCCTCACACCCCCCAGTAAGTTCTCCATGGCGACTCACTGTGATTATCCCTGGTGGGTGTTATTGGAGCAACACATGGGCCCTCAGATGTTAATGTGCACGAAAGCACCTGGGGGCTTGGCCAAATGCATAATTCTTGGTGAAATGCATATTCTAATTCAGGGAGCGGGGCTGGGCCTGAGAATTAGCTTCCCTGGGGAAACCAGTGTGGGGGCCACGCTGTGTCAGGGCTAAGAGCCCTCACTCTGCGTGCTGATCTGCTGTGAACTTGAATTCTGTCACCCATGGGTGGTTAGCTCTGGCCCAGGAGACTCACTGGGGAACGGCTGGCTGGACCCGCTGCTGCCTGGGGTGAGGAGCATTGTTAGCTACGAGGGTGAGAGAGCCAACAGAGGGAAGGACTAAGGGCAGGGGGTCCATTTCCCAGATGCAGAGCACCCCTTGCTCCGATCACTGCCCCCCTTTCATCTCCACGTCCTTGTCTCTCTGGCCTCCTGCCGACACGGGCACCAGGTGCCCTGGCTCACCCTCCCACCCACCCCACGCTCACACAAACACCCACCCTCCCTGCAGAGCGTGCTGTGAGCTGCGTTTATTTTTGCACGTAGCCAGGAGGCATTCTCATAGACAACGCTGTGGGCCAGATGCAGGCGAAAAGGGGGTATTTGTTCAAGAAATCCGGCAAGGCCCACCCAGGGAGGGACACCCACAACGAGGAGACTTGGTAGAGAAGAACGTGCCCTGGATAGGACGGTAGGAGCTCCTGGTCTCAGGACCAGGCCTACTGTGCTACCTTAGGCAAATGACTATCCCTCTCTGAGCCTCAGGTGTTCGCACAAAGAGATGGGGTTGAACTAGGTCAGCTGCGCGCATCTTAACTGTGATGAGAACAGCTTCTCACTTCCATGCTGAGCCCACTCACTCGGGGAGTTTGCTGCCCATAGGAAGAGGGAAAAGATCCGTGACAGGGCAACTGGGCAGGGAGGTAAGCCACGCCTCATCAGACCTCACCTGTCCCTTATCCTCAGGTGCACAGGACACAGCCAGGGCCCAGAGGGAGAACAGGAGGCCAGATATGGACATCTGACAACCCAGAGAGCCCGATTCACATGCATGGAATGAATGAATGAAAGCATAGGTGTGTTGGCAATTAATTAATGAGTCTTCTTTACTCCGGGACCTGGAAATGGAAGTATCTAATACGTGCTCAGTGAATAGCTGTTGCATGGAAGGAAGAAAAGCAAGATGGGGAAAATGTCAAAATCATGTCCTCCCTTGTAAGAAAGGGACTGAATGATGTTTCACAGGCCCTTGGAACAGTGTTGCCAAGGAAAGGTTGGCATTTGCGAGGGAGACAAAGGCAGGGAGAAACAATGGGGTGGGGAACGTGCCAGTCATCCTGACATCAACCTGCTTAGCCCTCATGATGACCCCCCCAGTCTGAGTGTTGTCACCCCCTGCAGAGACAAGAAGACTGAGGGTTACTCTGCAATTGTCCCTGAGAATCTTGGGAGCTTCCCTGCCATGAGTGGGGCTAGGAGGAACACATTTTGTTGGTAGCCACCTTCTTTTATTTTTATTTATTTACTGAGACTAGGTCTACCTATGTTGCCCAGGAAACCACAGATTCTCATTGCACAGGGTACCCCGGACTCAAGTGATCCCCAGCCTCAGCTTCCCAAGTAGCTGGGATTATAGGTGTATAAAACACGCCCAGCTCTGTTTTGAGACTAGGTCTTGCTATGTTACCCTGGGCAGGTCTCAAACCTGCGGACTCAAGCGATTCCCAGTCTCGGCCTCCCTCCTAGGCTGGGATTAAAGGTATCGCCACCGTGCCCAGCCAGCCTCCTTCTTTATGCTTGTTCTATGCACATAGTAGGCCCACCATTGTGGTTATTAGAAAGAACCACGAGCCACACCTGGCACAAAGCTCGGCATCCCCACCTGTAGAATGAACCCACCAACTGTTGGATGGTCTGATCCAGCTACAGGAAGCAAAAACGTCCTTTGGAAATGGGAAAGTCTCTGCCCAGTTTAGGGCAGATTTCCCCTTCTCTTCCCAGACTGGGGTCTCGAGCTGCTGGGGCGTGGGCCTGGCCTCTGATTAGGTTGTCTGGAGGCTGCTCTCCCTGCAGGCACAGGTGCCACGGGCGAGACAGCTGGGCCCTTGTTAAAAAAGGTGTCTGCGGAGTATGTTTGGAACACGTCAGCAAATGTGATTGAAGACAGCACATAAACGTCAGCCTGGCCAGGACCCAGCCCAGCTGACTTCCGGGAAGGAAAGCTCAACAAAATGTCTTCATTCCCTCTGTCTCAAGGTGTAGGTCAACGCAGCCTATCTGGAGGGTGCGCCCAGGCCTGGACGATGGTACAAGGCACACTTGTTAAGAGAGGGGCATGTCCTCCACCAGGAGGGGAATTGTGGGGGTCACCTGCCCACCAGCGCCTCTTTCCTTACCTATAATGTGGGGGCAATTATCTACGGGCTCCAGACTCTTAAGACAAAGAGGACGTGAGGCAGCCCGCAGGGAGCAGGTGGTTCCTCTGAGCAGGGAAGCAGACACAGACGTTATGGGGAGCTGAGGGTGATGCTTTGTAACGTGGGCACCCAGAGGCTGCGTCGGGGGGATCCACACTGGCAGACACTCTGGCAGCCTCTGTGGAACAGCATTACCAGCAGGTGATGGGGACAGAGTAAGGAGTGGGGACATGAGTTCCAGCACGGTTGACTATTTGACCTCAGGTAAGTGGCTTCTCTTTGGAACTGCATTCTACATCTCTAAAATGGGGTCTTGCCTCTGGCTGTCCACTGGGGACACTCCCTGAGGACTGCTGAGATGAGGTCACAGACTGGCCCTTGCCACCTCTGTACACAGAGCACACTTTGCTCCAGTTCTGGTGCTCCCCAGGCTTTGGGTTTGCATCCTGGCCCCCACTGTTGACTGTGAGACCCCAGGCTCTGAATCTCTGGGTCTTCACCTGCTCACCAGTGGGGCTCAGCGTTGGTTACAACCAGGGCCCTACAGGTGGTGCAGGGAAGGAGCACAGGACTGGGAGCCTATCCCCCCGTTGCACCTCAGTTTCACTTTATGTCACATGAAGATGCTGGGCCAGGTGATTTCTGGGTCACCTCAGCTCAGCAAATTTCTTCCAGGAAACAAAATGATGGCTGAGATTGGGCTGTGGGGGGAGGGGTGGTTTAATGGTTAATGGGGACACAACTGCTCATTGGATACCGTTGCGCTCCACAGCCAGGCTGAAGACAGAGAGCAGGGACAGAGTTCACAGGTAATCCTAAAACCCAGATAAGGTGGCATTTGTAACAACCACCTCCCAGATGCGGGAAAGGTGGTATGAGTGCAGTAGAGGGAGCTTGAGATCATTTTAACAAGTTGATCCTTAACCTCCCCCAAAGAGAATAATAGTTAACCTTGATTAAGCTCCTTTCCAAATGTCACTCCTATATCATGACTCATCGAATGATCAAGAGGCAAACGCCACTGATGTGCCCATTTCGCAGACATGGAAACTGAGGCAGAGAAAGGCGATATAACACTGCAAGGCTTCATGTGACAGAGTTGGGACATGGACGCATACAGCAGGGCCCCAGGCTGCTCTCGTGGTGAAGAATCCCTTCATGAGTGACACACATCAGTCTCTGCACTGGTCTCTTCACAGAATGACTCTTACTCACTGCAAAGCACCCATCTGAGGAAAGTGTTTCATGGACCTCAGTTCACAGTTGAGGAAACCAAGACCCTGAGACATAAA
The DNA here is from genome assembly GCA_004024945.1 of Uropsilus gracilis. Classification (NCBI taxonomy): domain Eukaryota; kingdom Metazoa; phylum Chordata; class Mammalia; order Eulipotyphla; family Talpidae; genus Uropsilus; species Uropsilus gracilis. The sequence goes on from PVHY01020805.1 coordinate 3,982, forward strand.
GCGTCTGGCCTGGCCACACAGCTAGAATGTGGCTGTGTCTACAGTCAGACACAAGTCTAAGTTCAGGGCCCTTGTTCCTCCCAGGCCCTTGTTCCTCCCAGGCTCCTGACAGGAACCTTCCCAGAAATTGAGGGGATGGAAAGGGTGTCAGGAGATAAGGCTCACATAGCTTATGGCCAAAGCCCTTTGTGTCCCCACTCCAGGACTGGGAAGGGGGTTTCCAGGACATAGAAGGTGACAGGGGATCCCCACAGATACTGTGTGAGAGCTTTGAAGAGCTGTTGTGAGACATGAGGGCAGGGGCTTTTATTGCACCCCTGCTGTGTCCTGGGCACCTCATGAAATTCTTTGTACTTACTGTCTCTGAATTCGACCCGATGAAGTAGGTAATTATCTTTTCCAGTTTACCAGAGAGCTAACCAGAGCTCCCAGGGCCTTAAAGGGTTAACTTCCCTGCAGCCTCTGGCCATCCCTGTCAGCACCCCCATCCTCTCCCCTGCATCATGAGGGAGACCAACGCCTTGCTCCGGGCAGCTGACGGGTTCTCCGCTCAGTGGTTTGCGCTCCAGATATTAAATTACTCATAAACTATTTGGCCTGTCCCCAGAGCGACTGCCGCCTGCTCCCTGTGCCTGCCACTCACCTCCCACCACCAGGTCAGCTCCTCACCGGAGGAGGCAGATTCAGACTATGAGCAGAACTTGATCTGAAATGAGCCTACCTTAGAGGCTCAGGGCCCAGAAGGAGTCTCTGATAGGACTGGGATTTTCCCCCGGGCCAGGGATCATGTATGACCCCATTTTGGGTTCCCCAGGATGGGTCTGACCTGAGGATTGCGCCCCCAAATCCCAGGACTACAGTGTATGAAGAAGGCCTGGTGGCCCCAAGGCCCTCAGGACAAGACCAAGGGTGACCTGGAACAGGTTCCCATTGTCTGAGGGGCAAGTGGTCTCTTTTCTCCTCCTCCCTTCCCAACTCGTTGTCATGGCAACCACCGTGGGGGGTGGGAGGTTGGACCGCTCAGCTCCTGGCCAGGCTACCCAGCATGCTCTGCTTTCACCCAGTTTTCTCCCTCACTGCCCTTCGACAGATGGGGTGGGGCTGATCCTGCCCTGTCACCAGCCCGCGGAGGCTTCACCCCCAAAGACCACCACTCCCCTGCCTTCAGGCAAGAGGTTTTCCAGCATGACCCTCAGGCATGGGACTTTTATGAATGTGGTTTGACAGAGGATGATTTGGGGGGGTCTCTCTCAAGCCCCCTGGAGTTAATGAAGTCAGTTAAGCCCTGGATTAGAAGGTCGGGGTCATGGGTACAGCCATGTTTGCAGAGCAACACCCCACCCCTAGCTCCCACAAGCTGTTTCATACATGCCTAATGCTGGTCGTCTAGGGAACTGGCGGACTGTGGATGGGGCCTGGCCAGCCCAGCCCAAGTGCCACAGTCACAATCCCTCAGAGCACACACACTGCCACCTGAGTATCTTGGCCAACAGAGGACACATTCTCACAGTAGAAGCACCTGTGTTAGCAAGTTCTCACCTCCCTAGCCTGGCAGTTCATAGATGTGTTGCTCAAAGAACTTGGCCTTTGTTGTGCACTGCCACTTGGGGTACGCTGCCACCAGGTGGCAGCAGTCACTGCCGAGCTGAAGGGCTTCCCTGAGATTCAGCAAAGTGAGTTTCCAATTCATATCCCTTCATCACACTCTATAAAATGTAATGCCACTTTTTTTTCCACTTTTATATTAAGGTTTCAGGACCTTATAGATAGCTGGAATTAAACAGGCTTTAGACAAATGACATTTTGACGTGACACCAGCAGACAGCACAGACTCTGGAACCAGACTGCCTGCCTGCAAAGGTCGGTTCAGTCACTTACACTACTGTGTAAACTTGGGCAAGTTTCTTCCTCTCTCTGTGCCCCAGTTTCTTGGCATAACGGAGATGATAAAAGGTAGCTCCCTCATAGGGCTGTTGTGATGACTTAATGAGTGAATGCATATGAAGTTCTTAGAACAGAATTCAGCTCCTAAAAAATGTTGGTTATTAATATTTAAAGATGATGCATGAAAGCAACATCTCAAAAATAATCTGTATGCTCAGATTCACAGACATATCTTTCCTCGGTCTTTTATCTAGTGTTTCTAATCTGGTGATTTGTTCCGGGCCTGCACTGCCAGCAGCCCATAATCTGTTCAGCTGCCTCTCCAGCTCCTTCAGCCCCACATTCAAGGCTGTATCTTAACACGTTCATGCCTAAGAGTTTGTGGGCTCCATCACCCCCACTCCAGGCTCACCACCCCCTGGATCTCACTCCCGAACCTCTGCCACCATCCTCTGGCCCTTGCCTTGTTACCCTCATCCCTCACGGCCAATATAGCAATTTTTTTGACAATAAAATTACTCCCCTGCTCAAGTGCCCTCCGTAGCTCCCTAGTGCCTCCAGAATAAATCCATGCTCCCTCTCCCCTGCCTCCAGCCTCACCTACCACCCTTTGCTATCCAAATGCTGCGCCTCCCTGCTCACAGTCCCCCACAACCTGGGGTTCATTCCAGTTCTGTGGCCTGTACAGGAACCGTTTCCTCTGTCCATGTTTCTTCCCGCGTGCTCCTGTCTGCTCAACCCCTGCCTGCTCCACTCACCACCTCAGATAGGACTCCTGTCTCCCCTGCTCTGAGAAGCCCTTCCTCAGCCCTCTGCAGTTTCCTGATAGAGTGGAAATCCTTCTTCGCATGTCCTGAGCCCCGTGTACTGGAAGGGACCTGTCTTAGATCGTCTGCACCCCCACAGATGCTCTGCGTGCTACAGACACTCCAGGAGCTGCTCTCCAGCTTGGCTGCAAAGCCAAGGCTGCGTTCTGTCTTGCTGAGCCTGGAGCATCCTCTCTCCCGCTCTCTCCATCCCCAGACCTCCTGCTCATCTTCCTGGGCCTGGCTCAGCGCCATGTCTTCCAGGAACCTTGCGGTAACCCCAGCCCCCACTTCCTCCCTGCAAGAGCAGGGACCATTTCACTGGATGGCGACATCCGACATCCGCTCCCTCCTTCAGGCGGCAAATGCAGCAGGAGGAACCTGACACCTGTCCCTCCACGGCTGCGCCCCCAGGCCCAGAGCAGGGCCCGGTCCACACGCAGATCAGATGAACGCGCAGAAGAGAGGTCAGGGTTACATCATGGTGACCAATGTTTCTCAACAGAAGTGACATTTGGCAAAGTCTGGAGACATTTGGCAAAAGCTGGAGACATTTTGTTGGTCTCAGCTGTGGTCCAGGGAGGCGAGGCCAAGGGCACGGCCAGGCACTCTGTGAAGAACAGGCACAACAAAGATGTTCTGGCCCAAAATGTTGACAGCGCCAAGGCAGAGACACCCTGATCGTGTACATGTCTGTCTCCCCGGGGCCCCGTTCTCGCTTCGCTCGGTCCTCAGCCCCCACCAGCCAGTGGGCACTCAACCAGCAACTTTCTTTTTTTTTTTGAGACTAGGTCTCGCTATTTTTACTCATGGGACTGCAGGCTCATGTTGCCCAGGATACCACGGACTCAAGCAATCCCCAACCTCAGCTTCCCAGGTAGCTGGGATTACAGGCGCGTGCCACTACGCCCAGCTATTTTTTGGGACTAGGTCTCGCTGTGTTGCCCCAAGTGGGACTCAAACCGTGATCCCTAGCTCCAGCCGCTTCATAGGCTGAAGCTTACAGGCACACACCACCATGTCCAGCTTATATGTCCATGTTTTAATGCCCACGTCAACTTCTCTCTGGTGCGCAACTAAGCTATCTGGTTTTTTTCTTTGTTTGTTTTGTTTTGTTTTGTTTTGAGACTAGGTCTTCGCTATTTTTGCCCGTGGAACCGCAGGCTCTCGTTGCCTGAGGTACCACAGACTCAAGCAATCCCCAGCCTCAGCTTCCCAGGTAGCTGGGATTACAGGCGCGCGCCACCACGCCCAGCTATTGTTTTGGAACTCCGTCTCGCTACGGGCCCCAGGCGTGACTCGAACCGCAATCCCTAGCCCCGGTCGCTTCATAGGCTGAAGCTTACAGGCACGAGCCACCGTGCCTGGCTTCAACCAGCAACTTTCAATCAACTCATGGGGAACAGAATGCCTGTCCCCGTCCTGACCCAGCTGCCACCTCCCACTCAGAGCTCAGCCTCTGCCATGGCAGACTAGCCTTTGGGGGCCACGCCCAGTGAGGCCTGAGTGCGAGTCCTTCCATCTCCCACCTTCCTTCCCTGCACTCTCTGAGCACCGAGTCAGCAGGCAGGAGAGAGGCCAGATGGCCGGGAGCTGTGTCCACCCAGGCCCAGGGCTGGTCTGCTGGGCCGCCTCCTTGCTGTGTGCTGGGCTCAGCCCTACCCCGCTCTGGGCCTCGGCCTCCCAGTGAGGGGGTCAGGGGTGGAGCGTGGACTGTCCCCTCTAACACCGCTTTAGATGTGCCCCCCTAGTCCATGCACCCCGTGTGCGACAGAGCTCCAGGCCAAAGCCCTGGGAATCACCCGGGGTTTCCAGTCCTTCCCAGAGTCGGGGTGCTCGGGGTTCTCCCGCTCGTCGGGCACTGCGTCTCCAAGGGCGTCGCTGTCAGCTGTGACCCTGGTGCCCCCAGAAGCCGCGGAACAAGAGGCCTTTGTGGTCTGGGCGCAGGCGGCCGCACAAAGGGTGGGAAGAAAGGCTCCAATCCTCTTAGGCCGGCCACCGAGTTCCCACTGCGGCCCATCTGCTCCCAGGGCTCCGGCCGCCCGCGCTGGAAAGCAAGCAAATGCCCGGGAATGAAAGGCCAGCAGGGCTGCCCAGATCCCCAGGGCAAACACAGGCCTGGCCTGGGGCCTGGGAGGGGGCAGGGCTGATCCCAGGGGAGAAGGTGCTTAAAAGAGTGGCCCCAGGAGGGGGACGGGGGCTAATCCCCTCCTGCCCTGCCCCTCCCCTTCCCACACCCCTGCGTTGAGGGGGAGGAGCTGGGAGCCGAGGTCTTCCCTGCGGTGCGGAGCCCTTGTGAGGCCTTTACCTGCTGCACCCCTTATCTTCTGCGTGCAGCACCCCTTTCCTAAGCGGGCTCGGCAAGACCCGGTCCTTTGCCCAGGTCACGCGGCTGTGTGCGCAGGCCCAGGCCGCGGCTCACGGTGGCGTCTAAATCCATCCACCCACGCACCAAGCTTCCCCAGCCAACGCCCTGCAACGCTCCCTGTTCCTCGCTGGTGCTGACAGCTGGGGAAACTGAGGTCTGCAGGGGAAATGCCGAGGCTGCCGGCCTGAGGACGTCCTGCATCTTGGTCCCAGGGCCGCGGCCTTGGGCAAGTTTGTACCCACAAACCTCAGAGTAAGCGCCCCCTGTACAACGGAGGCCGGGTCAGCCAGCCCCGAGGGCTGCCGGGAGCCGGGGCAGCCGGCCTCGAGGCCTGTGGGGAGCGTGGCAGCCGTCCTTCCCCGCTCAGGGCTGAGCCTCTCTGGGAGCCCAAGCAGCACCGTGGAGGGCCAGGGAGCACCGCTCAGCCGCTGCTGACGGTGACACGGGCTGGCGTGGGGAGGTGGCCCGCTGAACGGTGGTGGCAGGACCAGGGCCTCGCTGGTGCTGGCCCAGCGCCCCTGGAGTGCTGGAGAAGGGGTGCTGAGGAGAGCTGCCGCTCAGGGCCAGCTCTGCCATCTGGCTGCCGACCGCAGGCTGGACCCCACCCGGGGAGCCCCGCTTCCCTCCTGAGTGGGTGGACAGCTGTGGAGAGGGCGACGCTGAGCACTTGATGAGGTGATCTATTAAAGACTTTCGCTCCAGGCCTGGCACACAGTAGGTGTCCAGTAATGACAGCTGCTCTTGGTATTGACGGGCCCCGAGCAGGCTGGGTCCCAGGGCAGAAGGGTACTCCCAGATCGCCCATGAATGGCTCACTCATTTTTCCCGCGGTTGGAATTTGTCGGAGTGAGAAGGCGCACGCGCACGTGGGGGAGGGGTGGGGGGGGAATATGGGCAGGGAAGCTGAACCCCTTCCAGGGAGGGGGCTGCAGACAGGCTGGCATCCCACCCCCACGTGAGGCTGATTAGTGGAATGCAGACTATCAGGGCCCAGACAGTGTCTCCTACACACTCGCGCACACACGCGCGCTTGCACCCACACGCACATGCGCATGCGCGCGCGCACACATAGAGCCTGTCTGACCATTTTACAGATACCTGAACTGAGGTTCAGGACACAGACTGTGGGCCCCTCAACCTCACCCAGCTCCTGTGTACAGGCCTCTCCTGAGGAAGAGGGCAGTGTGGCCCTGAATCCCAGCAAACTCTATGCCCACAGAGTCCCATAGGGGCAAGGGGCCAGTGTTGCTAGCCCTGTCAAAGCCAGCTGGCTGGACCAAGACCCCCTTCCTGGGGTTGGAAAGTGCAAGTGGAGCCCGTGCTCTCCCCTCCCCTTTCCTCACCTGTCTCTTGCTTTCTCTGTCCTTTTCCTCTTCCTGTTTCTTCCTCCTTTGCTCTCCCCACAGCAGCCAGAGTCCAGTATGCACTTGCCTCAGGGACTTGGCTGTGGGTCTCTCTCTGCGTCCCACCACCTCTCAGCTGCCCCCCCCATGGTGTCCTGCTGGGGGTGCTGTCAGGGCAAGGCCATGGTCCCAAACCAGTCCCAAACTGGTTCCAGTCCTGTCACACACCAGGCACCCACTTCCTCCTCTCCCCATGTGCACATGGCCGGGGCACACACAGGGAAGTTCTCCACAAAAGCCTGTCCCCAGACCCTGCACCACTGAGTGAGCTGAGGGGCACCCGAGGGCTTCAGTCACCTCTGAAACGCCTTTCCTCCAAACCCCAGGGTCACATTCTGGTTTCTCTTCAGAGTACATCTTTTTTTCACTCTACCAAATCCTGGTGTCTCTTCCACCCCTCCCCCAACTGACCTTCCAGGTCTTTGTCCCAAGGGACCCCATCTTCATCACCCAGTCTGGCATCTTGTCCCAAGGGCAAATCTGCCCCCCCCCGGGGCTTGTGGGGTATCATGGCATCACCCACTGGACACAACCATCCCGCTTAACCTTGGCCTCAGGGCATGTGGAATAGGCAACCTGGGCTCAAGTCCTACCCCTGTCCCATGTCTGATGGAGGGTGCTGGATGAGCCCCTCATATCTCTGGGCCCCGCTGATCCCCACCTGCCCACCGGGCATGATTCCTGACTCAGAGCTATAATCTGAAATTGGGAACCTTACTAAAGAAACTGGGTCAGAGTGATTGGCCAATTTAATAATTAATAATTTAATTAATTGACTAGTTTATGGTAACAGGCCGTGGCTGGCCAATTTAATACAGAGAGCATCTGCTCTATTTGGACCCTTTCTACATATGGGGAAACTGAGGCTAAGGGAAGCATGGCCACCTGCCAGGGTCCCACAGTGAGTGGCACCAGCACCCAGACTTGAATCCTGGCCTGGCTCTTAGCAGTTCCTCACCGCAGACTATCAAAGAGAGCCAATTCCAGAAGGGAGATCAAAGTCCTGCTTCTTTATGCACAAAGAGAAATCCTCATTAAAACATGGCCAACGGCTGAGGCAGCCAGGGAGACAGGCCACGGGTGCATAGAAAGTGAGTTAATGATCCCAGGCAGACTGTGCCAAGTGGCAAGGGAGCCATTCAGAGAGGCTGAGCTGGGGCAAGGAGGGGTGGAGCCAGGGGTAGTCAGGGAGGGCTTCCTGTAGGAGGAGGGGGCTCAGATCAGCCTTCTAGGGAAGACAGGGCATCCAAGGAGAATTGACTGTAGTGAGCATTTATTGAGCACCCACTGTGTTCCAGACAGTGAAAGGATGAGGATCCTCTCTCCATTTTCCAGAGGAGAAAACCAGGAGGCCACAGGGCAAGCCAAGGCCAAATTTATACCAGATTCCTGCTCCTCCAAGCTTCACCACCCACGAGGCTGTGCCACCCCCTGGAGAGACAGCATGTGTGTGAGGTGAGAAGGGGATGGGAATGCATCTGTCAGAATTAGTCCAAAACAAAATACCCGAGACTCTAGGCCAAGGGGATCTGGGCTAGAAGTCTGAGGAAAGGTCCTGAAAGAATGAGGGGTGGAGGTGGGGTCACCCACATTCACCCATTCTTTGACTGGACCAAATATTTCATGATCATCCGCTATGTTGCAGCTACTGTCCCCAAACACTCGGGACACAGCAGTGACAAAACCAGATGGCGCTCGACCTCATGGAGCTGATGGTGCTGGGAGGAGGGTAGAGAACAAACACATAAACAAATAAAATCATCTCAGATGGTGTATTGTTCTCCGAAGGCGGCTGCAACAAACGAGCACAAACTGGGTGTCTTAAAACAACAGAAATTGATCACCTCGCAGTTCCAGGGACCAGAAACGGGAACGCAAAGATCTGGGCCATGCTTCCTCCAGAGGCGCTGGGAGAGTCCGTCCCTGCCTCCCCTGCGGCTGGAGGCTCCTGGCACTGCGTGGTTGGTGGCAGCTCCCGGTCTCTGGGCCCACATGGCCTCCTCTCTGTGTGGCCGCCTTCTTAGGAAGATTCACTCCATTTTGCGGAAGAAGCTAAGGCCCAGAGAGGGCAATAATTCACTCAAGGTCACACAGCTGAGGAGTGGGGGACCAGGACAGGTAGCCGGTCGGATGGAGCCCCAAGAGCTGTGTGGGTGCCCAGTTCTTCCCTGCATGTTAGGGGCCTGAGACGCTCATTACTTCCAGGCACAGAAGGTGCCCAGCTCCGAGGGCATCAGCCCTCAGGGAATGGCTGTCCCCTGCTTATGCTCCAGGACATATGTGGCTCCTGAACATCTTTGGGGACCTCACATCCTCACTGCATGCTCTTTGGGAGGAGCTGGTACTGCTGCTTATGCTCATGCCACCCACCTCCACCTCCACGAGGGGGTCCAGGCCCCTGGGTGATCGGAGCATCCATTCTTCTCTTGGGCCAGCCTGAGTCAGGGAGAGAAAGTCCTTGGAGAGAGAAAAGGGGGTCAGGAGACAGGGATTGGGGGGCATCATTTGAAAGCCCAGATCCAGCCGGGCACGGTGGCGCGTGTCTGTAAGCGTCAGCCTATGGAACATGACTGGGGCCAGGGATCGCGGTTCGAGCCCTGCTCAGGGCCCATAGCAAGACCTAGTTCCAAAAAATAGCTGGGTGTGGTGGCGCACTCCTGTAATCCCAGCTACCTGGGAAGCTGAGGCTGGGGATTGCTTGAGTCCGTGGTACCCTGGGCAACATGAACCCGCGGTTCCACAGGCAAAAATAGCAAGACCCAGTCTCAAAAAAAAAGAAAGAAAGAATGCCCACATCCAACCAGATCTTGTGTGCTAGTCATGGGCAGAGCTCTAGCCACGTCCTGAGGAAGGACCAGGGCGGCCGGGACTGGCATCCTTACAACCCTAGTCAACCAGTAGCATTTCGCAGCAGCACTGAACGTGTCTGGCGCATGGTTGTGTGGAGGGGGACCCTCACCCTGGGACTCACCAAGCATCTGCTGCTCTCCAGCAACCTGTCTGAACTCCTAAATCGCAGCAGAGCTTCCCAAAGGACCACCCTCTGGCCCCTTTCTCACTGAAGCCCCTGAACACGCTCCTCCTTGAAATTTCCCCGAGCCCTAGCTGGGCACCTTATGTATACCCCCCAGAACTCCATCCAGCTCCTAGGCCTCCAGCCCCCCCACACACACCCCAAAACAAACATACCCCCTGTCCCGCCCTGGGCTCAGCCCTTGCCGAGTCTTCCTCAGCCACTCCTCCGAGGAGCTGGCTTGGATTAGGCAGTGTTTGCTCAGCAAGGCTGAGAGGAGATAGACCCCTGCATCCCTCTACGCCCCCCCCCCCCCCCCCCCCCCCCCCCCCCCCCCCCCCCCCCCCCCCCCCCCCCCCCCGCTGCGGCTCCTCCAGGCCCCCCTCCCCCACTTGGGTCTCACAACAGCAGCAGGGGAGCAATCCGCAATCCAGCTTGGGGACCTTCCCCCTAGTTCTGACAGCTCTGTCCTCCCTGAGCGCCTCCTGCTCCCACAAACCCATCCCCTCCCGGCCCAGGCGCCAGTCGCATGTGGGAGACCGCAGACACTTCCATCCGAATGCCAAGCGTGATCTATCATCCCCCCCACCCCGAATCTGCTCCCCAGCCAGAGCCCTGGCTCAGCAACCGCACCCACACCTCACTGGAGCTTGGGCCCACATCCCAGCCCCCTGACTTCACCTGGCCTGCCCATCCCAGGGCCGCAGATGAGCTGGGACACAAGCGCTGGATCCTCACCAGTTCCCAGGGCCCCCATCTAACTCAACCTCCTCCGAGTACGTCTGGGAACCCCCAGGATCCTTGCAGGGAGTTGGCAAGATCAAATTCTTTTGGTGATAATAAGCAGATGCAAAGGAGAGCTGCACAACTGTACCACGAGGCCACGCTGCCCACCACACTTCCATTTTGGAAAACGCAGGGATTGTTCTTTAAGAGTCATTGAGTGTGTAACAGGGTTATGATGGTTGCTTTGAAGCAAATTAATAAACATGCTCGGGTTTTCTCAGTCTACGGGATTGCGTTCAAGCCTCATGACCTGTTTCGAGTCTCCAGACCTGGCTGCAAGTACCCACTTGTCCTTCTTCACCTGCCACCACCTTCTCACTCTTCAAAAGGAGAGTCAGGTATCCCTTCCTCCAGGAAGCCTGCCCTGATGCCTCTCCCCTGGGCTGACGCCCCCACCCCTCAGGCTTTGCCTCTCTCACACCACCCTCTTGCTCATCACCCTCTCTGGAGATACTGGTTGGGGGTGTCTCCCATCCCTCAGTAAATGCCCTGCCTGTCTCTGTGCTTCCCGCCCCCAGCACAGAGTTGGTGTGCGGTGAATCTGGAGGCACGTGAGTTGCCCGTGCCAGGTGGTTAGGTCCTGAATGGGTGCAGAGTATCTACCTGAGAGGAGCTTCAGGGCAGCAATCTGGCTAGAAGGGGGCGTGCAGGGTGGCTGGGGATTTGCCTGGGGTTGCAGTGGTGTTTACAGGTTAGGCCATTTGAGCTGTGTGAGCGTGTGTTGGCTTTTTATGGGGTGACATTACTAACGCCTCTCTTCTCCGAAACGCTTCCTGAGTCATAAAGGACGATGCACGTGCGAGGCTTTTATGATAACAATTAGTATTGAGATGCGATGGCAGAACTGACAAGTCCGGAGCAATTGATTCATGGATGACCTGCAGGTGAGGAAAGAGGCTCAGACAGGTGACGCAGATCGTCGCGGGGGTGGGGAGGCTCCACTTTGGATTCAGAACTCTAAATCTCACCGAAGGGGCCCCAGTATTGCAGCAAACCTCCTCAGCGGGACCTCAGACATCCAGGTCTCCATCCTGATCTACCTCTGGCCTGCCTGGGGTCGCCTCTCACCTCTGTGCCCGTTTTCATAGCTGTCAAAATGAAGGACGGCGTGGATAAACGTCAACATCTGTTTCAGGATCATCGAACAATAAGCAGAAGGAAAACACATGCAACCCTCTGCAAGGCAAAGCCAATCAGAACAACAATGAACGAGAGAGCGCTGGTGCCCAGTACACACAAGGACGCATGAAACAGCCTTTAAGCCCGATCTGCATCGCCTTTGACCTTGAACCAGCACTTCAAGGATTTTATTTGAAGGAAATAATGAAAAAATTGACTTCAAGAATGTTTCTTATTGTTTCTAATAACGAGGGGGAGAGCAAAGACGCTGCTCCAAGGACAGGGTGCTGTCAATACCAAACGTGCATAATGGAGGATGAATGTGCGCACAGTGGAATCAAGCCCAGTTCGACAACCGTGTAAGCACTCAGACTGGTGGTGGAGCAGTCAGGTAGGGAGGTCGGCGGGTAGGGTAGGTAGGTAGATAGTTTGATAGGTAGGTAGGTAGGTACGGAGGGAGGGAGGTAGATAGGTAGGTAGGTAGATGAGGAGGGAGGGAAGGAATAAGGGAGGGAGGGGAGATAGGGAGGGAGGTGAGTCAGTAGGTAGGTAGGTTAGTGGGTAGGTAAATAAAGAAAAATTGTGAAATGGGGAGAAAAGCAGGTTATAAACAATACAAATAACATTTCTGGGAAGGTTGCTGTTTTAAAACGTATATACAAAATAGGCAAGGTAGTGACTAAAATGTCATTAAGCTAAAGGTAGAAGTAGCTGGATGTGGTAGCACGCATCTAAAATCCAAGGCCAGGGATCACTTGAGTTCATCGAATTGGGACTACCCTGGGCAACACAGCAAGACCTAGTCTCAAAAAAAAAAAAAGATAGAAAAAGAAGTAGTTATCATTGGTGCCGGGATCATGGTTTTTTTGTTTGTTTGTTTTTGTTTTTTGTTTTGAGACTAGGTCTCACTATTTTTGCCCATGGAACTGCAGGCTCTCGTTGTCCGGGGTACCACAGACTCAAGCAATCCCCAGCCTCCGCTTCCCAGGCCTGGGATTACAGGCGCACGCCACCATACTCAGCTATTTTTTTGGAACTAGGTCTCGCTACGGGTCCCAGGCGGAACTTGAACCACGATCCCTAGCCCCGGCCACTTCATAGGCTGAAGCTTACAGGCACGAGCCACTGTGCCCAGCCAACTGGGGTCATGGGTTTTTAACTACACACATACTTATGTCTATATGTCGTCTCTAGGGTGGCCACGCAGCCATGCGTTATTGTGAAATCATAGAAAAAAACAGTCAAGTCCCTTTCGCCACTGAAATTCTAGAAGGTGGGGCCCCTCCTTGCTTGTCAGCATCATCCCATCCCTTTCGTCCCAGTCTGAGTCATAGGAAACAGGAGGAGCTGTCGGCTAGAGAGGAATGTGGGTCTGGTGGGGAAGCGCCGTGACCAGGGCCAGGCCGTGGAGGCTGTCTGCAAGTGTCACCCATGGGAACACGAAAAGGCCCTTCTGTGACCGCAGAGGCAGGAAACCAGGTGTCTGGAGACAAGGGCTCCTCGGTGAGTGAGATGGGACTTGGAGCCAGGCCCACCGGGAGGGCAAAGCCAAATAGCCAGGCCTGCCTCGGGGAATTCCAGCAACCCGAGCAGCAGGGGTGCAAGGCCTTCGGAGCACAGCTGCTCAGCACCCCCTTGGAAGCTGAGGCCCCACCAAGTAACTCAGACACACCTTTCGACCTACCTGTCTGGGCCTGGAACTCGGTGAAGGCGCATCTCAAGAGACTGTAGAACAACATTTTGCTTTATCCATTTCCAATCTGTCTCGGGCTGATACCGTTGTAGAAAATCATCAAAACAAATGACTCAAGAGGGCTCTAAAACCGTCAGGTTCTGAGAACAGAGAGCAGAATGCCTGGGAGGAGGGGAGTTACTGTGGAAAGGCTAGTCCAGCTTCCATTTTGCAAGCTGCAAACGTTCCAGAGCTTTCTCCCCTGCTCCTGGGTCTGCAACACCACTGAGTTTAAAAATGGCTAAGTACCATGAGCTGCTTCTTACCACAACAAAAAAGTTTCATAATGCGCAGGGTTAGCAATACCTATGCATGAAGTGCTATGTTTAAAATGACAGTCACTCCTTCATCAAACAGTGGTGCTAACATTCTACTGGAGATGAAATATATTCTATTTGTCGTAGGACATTCTGTAAAAGAGTTATCAAAGCCAAGCGTGGTGGCACGCACCTGTAGTCCAAGCTCTGGGAGGCAAGAGGCTTGGGACCTCTTGAGTTCACGGGTTCAAGACTACCCCAGGCAACAACCTGGTCTTGAAAAAACAGCCGGGCATGTGGTGGACGTCTGTAATCCCAGCTACCTGGAGGCTGCGGCTGGGGATCTCTTGAGTTGGCGGGATCAGGACTATCCTGGGCAACATAGGGAGACCTAGTCTCAAAAATAAACAAACAAACAAATAAACTTGTCATCAAAAGATGAATTGCTAGGAAATTGGGCAAGAGGTTGGACACAGTGGCCGTGGTACATGGTGAGGGAAGTTCTTCTACCCTCACTTGGTGTCTGCAGACCTCAGCCAGAGCCCCTCAGGCCCGGAGACTACACTGAGCAGCACAAGAACAAAGGACACCAGCTCTTGATCAGCACCACTTTATCAGAAGCTGGGTCACTCGGTAGGGCTCTGACACTGGTCAGACTACAGGAAGGGGACAGGAGGCGCTGCGCTTCCTCCCTTGTGTTCCCAGCAAAAAGGCATGTCCCTGGCAGTAAGGACAGCTACTGCCTCCAAAGGCTGTGGAGGCTCGAGGCCTGTGTGGCGGCTGCTCTGCGATTATCACCGCCCAGGGCCCCGGGAGACTTTGAGTGGCTTTGGAAAAGACTGGCTTTGATGGAAGGAAAAAGACAAATTCATTAACTCAGTGGAGGCTTCGTCTTCGGAGGCACAAATGCAGCGAATTCCCAGGAGAATCAGCATCTGTTCCCTGCTTCCCTTTGTTGCAGAGGTATCCAGGAGAGGCTACGCGGGGTGGCTCAGGACAGTTTGCATTGCACAATTCAGTCCACTCTTCAGTCTTTGTGTATGTGTGTGTGCATGGTGTGTGTACGTGTGTGCATGGTATGCACGAGCATGTGTGCGCATGATGTGTATGCATGATGTGCATTGTTGCACGTGTGTGTGCATGCGTGTGCATCCAGACAGAACAAGCTTCAAGCATGACACCAATCCCCTGTGGGAGTGTTGGGTCTCGATATGGCTTTAAAGGGTAGTAAAAATCAAAATATATGCGCCCGGATTTATAGGAAGAATTTCAATCGTTGATAACGTGTTCTTCAATAATAATTTATCACATGCAATCCCATTACAACATTTAAGCTTGCTATGTAAAATTCATGGCTCATTTCCTAATCTAAATATTGCCTTAAGAATATTATTGACAATTTGTTGCTCCATTCTCAGCAGACCAAGTGCCTCCCAACTGAAATTAATTAAAAACTACCGAAGAAATACAATGACAGGACTAGCAACAGGATAGAAATTAGGCGAAGAGCTTAATGATAACAACACAATTACTGATTTTGCTGAAATGAAGGCAAGAAAACCAAAATTGATAGAATAAATATATAATAATTTATGAATCTTGGATTTTTTTTCCTGTCACTCCGGCGGCATCAGCTCCTCCAGAGACGGCCCAGGCATCCAGAGTACTAATTAGATGCCATCATCTCGGAGACTTAGAGTTTCAGTAATATGAAAACCCACACTCTACACGTACTCTATATAAATGATAGATTTCTGGGCGTCTCCAGACACAGCAAACTCCCCCCAGAATGAGAGATTGGGCGGGAGGAGGAAGCCGCAGTGTCTTTTTACAACTGGGTCTCCAAAGTCACACGTCATCACCTCTGCTTTTTTTGATTAGTTGGAGCAAGTCCTGCGGCCAGACCACCCTCCCCGCAGGAAGGGGATGAGGCTGCTGCTGCAGGCGGAGGGGCTGAGCATGGGCCAGGTGTGTGGTGGAGCCTGGCTGGCAGGCGTTTTCCCATGGCCCTCTGCACCCCTGCCACAGGGAATGGCCTAGTACACACTTGATGCCTCATTTCGCTTCCCAGATGCGGCAACTGAGGCTGGAGGAGTGACACAGACCATGGCGACAGAGCGCATGTCAGCCTGGGAGGGCGGCAGCTTCCAGCATTGCTTCCATGGGAGATGGGAGTTTAAATGACCTGGGCAGCGTGCATTTAAAAATCCATCAGTCAATCAATCAATTAAATGGTCTGACTGGGCATGTCTGAGAAGCCATCAGCATCTAGATGCTGGCCACAGGCAAGCTCTCTTCCAGGGGCAGAAGGAGATGGGGAGGGGGACGGGTTCAGGAAGTGCCCTGGAGGGCCTGGAGGACAGGACAGGGTGTGGAGTGCACTGTGAGGTGCTGGCAGATGAGGGTGGGGAAGGGTGACCCAAGGCAGATGTCACAATACCTGAGGATGGTGCAAACGAGCACATCTGGGGCTTTCCAGCGGGGTAAGGGCAATTGGTCATAGGTGGGGCCCTGCAGGGCATCTGGAGACAGTCCCCCAGCAGAGGTAGCAGCAAGTCTCAAGGACAAGTCTGAACCTGGGGCGTCAAATTCTGACTGTACTGCTGGGCCTCCAAGCTGGGCGTGCTCAGGAAGTCACTAAACCTCTCTGAGGGGCCCTTCCCCTGACTTCCCCTGACAGCGAAGGACATAATGTTCACACATCCCTTCCGCATGTCCCGCTCCCCACACACTATCATCACTTCTATCCGGACCCTGTAATCCTGGGATTCTCATCTGTCTCCACGGGGCAGAAAAGCCTCGGCCTCCAGAGTCACAGTGTATGTAGCACAGTGGCGCCCAGTCACGCGTGGCTCCTTAAAAACTCAAATGGAAATTAACGAAAATGAGATGGAATTTTAAATTTAAAGGGAATTTTAAAGTTCTTTTAAACTTTAAATGTTTACTTTCTACGTCGGACACGGTGGCTCATGCTTGTAAGCTTCAGCCTATCAAGCGGCTGGGGCTAGGGATCGCGGTTCGAGTCCCACCTGGGTCCCGTAGCGAGACCTAGTTCCAAAAAATAAAATAGCTGGGCGTGGTGGCGCGCGCCTGTAATCCCAGCTACCTGGGAAGCTGAGGCTGGGGATTGCTTGAGTCTGTGGTACCCCGGGCAACAAGAGCCTGCAGTTCCATGGGCAAAAATAGCAAGACCTAGTCTAAAAAAAAAAAAAAAAAAAAAAAATGAAAGCTTACTTTCAACTTTATTTAAATTAAATAAAATTTCAATTAAAATTTGAAATTTAAAATGTAAAATTTCTCACAATAGTAGCCGCTGCCATGTTGGAGCAAACAGAAAGGAATGTTTTCATCGTAGCAGAAAGTTCTTAGTTCTGTAAAATAAGCTCATTTTATTTCATTTTTGAGAGTAGGTCTCGCTATATTGCCCGGGGTAGTCCTGATCCCATGGACTCAAGCGATCCCCAGGCTCAGTCTCCCAGGTAGCTGGGATTACAGGCACCTGCCACCGCGCCTGTCTGCTTTTTTTCAAGACCAGGTCTCACTATGATGCTTAGGGTAGTCTCGAACCCGCGAACTCAAGCGATCCTTGGCCTCTTGCCTCCCAGTGCTTGGACTACAGGTACATGTCACCACGCCTGGCTAAAATGAGCTCATTTTAAAACAGTGCAATCAATGGAAATACAGGTCAAGCCACAAGCCCCATTTAGATGTTCTAGTAGCCACATTAAAAAATGAAGTAAAAATAAGTAGGTGAAATTAATACTAATACCATTTCATTTCACCTGATCAGTTTCAAGTACTATTTTAGCATGTCGTGTCAGCAGTACTTTTAAGATAGGAATGAGATAGTGCTCTATCTTTTTTCATGTTAGACCTATGAAATATGGAGTCTGTTATAGTCATAACCCATCTGGATTCTCACGAGTCACATTTCAAGTGCTCGGTGGGGTTAGTGGCCACTATATGAGCCAGATGGGCATTGAGTCAGGCGCTAGGACCTGAAAACCTGGATGTGAACTCTGTCTCCTTCACTGCAGGGCTGTGTGTCCTGGGGCCAGTGACTTAGTCTCTCTGAGCCTTAATACCCATATCTCTAAAATGGCCGTGATGCTATTTCAGATGATGTCATTAGGTTCTATATGGGATATTAAGATGTGATTATGGTATCATTATCTTATATGTCATTTCTCCACCAGCCGGTGGTGGCCATGAAGATTAATGAAGAGGCTGAGCATAAAACCAGGAGCGCAAGGCTGGCTGCAGAGTAAGTGCATGATGCATGTGGTGGTCGAAGGGCTGGTGTTACTGAGTGACTGTCTCACCAGATTGTGAGTTCCCGGGTCAAGGACAAAGGTCTGGGCATACCCACCTCCCCGCTATATCGTACTGCCTGCCCCCAGCACCCGCTTCAGAGCTCCCTTATCTGCCCAGGTCACTATGGCCACAAACTATGAAGGCTGCTCAGCCTTCTTGCCTGCCCACACCCCCAGAGCCTATCCAGACCCAGTGACTCAAGCTCAGAAAGCATTGCAGCTCATTTCTGAGTTGGTGACTCAGAAATCAGTTCTTGCTGAGGTCTTGGGGATGGGAGGGGAGCTGGCTGTAGCTGGCTGTAGTTCTTGAGATCAGCTAATAACACTTTCTGTTACCTTGATGGGTGGCTTGCTCTCTCTGGGCCTCAGTTTCCCAACTGTACCATGGCAGGTCAGGGCCCTTCTGTGGTGTCTAGACAGCTGGTTATGAGGCCTCTGCAGGCCAAGCTCTGCACAGAGTTGGGGGTACCTCAGAGGTATCCCTCCTTCCACGTGCACAGCATCTCCTCAGGGATGCTGAGGACAATGTCCAGTCCCCGTACTCCGAGGGCAAGCCAAGCCTGGAGCCAGGTGTCCTGCCTGGTACCTGCCCCCTTGCTCAGAGTGAGGGTGAAACAGGTGGCACAGCCCACACTGGTCATCCTGCCTGGCCATTCACAGCCAGCACAATCTAGAAGCATCTTCACTTACTTCAGTTTCCTCATCCATAAAATTAGTGTGCTAGTACTTACCTCATAGGCCTATGGAGAACTTTATTTATTTATTTATTTATTTATTTATTTATTTATTTATTTATTTATCTATTTATCTATTTATCTATTTATTTATTTATTTATTTATTTCTATTTTTCAGACTAGGTCTTGCTGTTTTTGCCCGTGGAACCGCAGGCTCACGTTGCCTGGGGTACCACGGACTCAAGCAATCCCCATTCTCAGCTCCCCAGGTAGCTGGGATTACAGGCACGTGCTACCATACCCAGCTATTTTTGGGGGACTAGGTCTCACTATGTGCCCCCAGCGGGACTCAAACCGCGATCCCTGGCCCCAGCCTTGGCTTCCTAGGCTGCCACCTACAGGCATGTGCCACCATGCCTGTCAGGAGAACTTTAATGGAACAAAAGTATGTAAAAAGCTCAGGAAAGTCCCCAGTTGCCGTAAAGGCACTTGAACTGTTACCTTTTGCATCATTTTTGCTGTACATATAAATATATTTGTGTGTATATCATAGTATATGTCACATACATGTTACAGCAAGCAACATGAGTAGAGGCACATAGTTGGAGGGTATATGTTTCTATCGCTAGTATTACATTACGTGAATTATTATTATAATCATTCCACATGAAGCCAGGTGGCGGGGAGGCAGAATGAACACTACTGAGTCATTCAACAATCTATTCAGTCCCCACATAAACTGTGAGGGTATGATCATTACCACATTTCACAGATGAGGTGACTGAGATTTAGAGGGGTGAAGGAATGACCCAGGGTCACACAGAGCAAGGATTCAATGTCAGTTCTAACCCCAAAGTCCTCACCCTTTCAGCCTTCACCGCCGTCTTCTCCAAGGAGAAGCTGTGGGTGCTATGACTCAGTTTCCCTGAGAGTGACCAGTCTACGCTGCCCTTGACTGGGAAAACCACCCCGACTCCTTCTGCAAGTTCTGGCCTCAAGCTGCACCTTGTAAAGTCAGGGATCCTCCAGCTGCCTCCCCCACAGACCCATCCAGCCCCAGCCTTGATGGATGTTCTCCACACAGCCCTCTCCTGCAGCCAGAACAACCCGGAGCTCAGGAATCTGGGGCCATGAGCTCATTTGCATAATCCCCACAATCCAATGCAGCCCCAGCTTCCCTTTGTGATATTAATTAAATGGAGGGAAAAGTCCTGAGCAAGGAGAAGCCACTGTTGATTTTCAACCATTGTCCCCTCATGCCACCCCTACCGCTCGCCCCTCCCTGACGCAGTGTGGGTATGGTGCAGAATCGGAATTCAGGTTTGAACCCCCATTGAGGTGGTCTGGGGCTGCCTGGGGTCCTTGACCTGCTGGAGGGAAGAGGGCTGGCTTCTGCACGGAGACCAGCCATCGGTGAATGTTAAACATTCAAATGTGTAATAAGACATACCATTTGCATTGGAAAATTAATCCTTGAGGAAAATAATAGACTATTAGTTAATAGGTGGAAATGATGAGCTGGCAGCTCTCCCATGATGCCGGCTCAGACAGTTCCAGCGCTGAGCTGCACCATGACACAGAGCTGGTTCTGGAAAGATGAGAACCACCTGCCTGTGCCCTCAGGCTCCTTGTCCTGGAAGTCTGGGGCCAGCCCCCAATTCTGTACTGTACTCTGGGGCATGTCTCACCACTGCCACCCGTTCATTTGCTGTGTGACCTGGAGTTAGTGGCTCTCCTTCTCTGAGACTCAGATTCTTAGTTTATAAAATGGGAGAAGCTGATACCAGTTCTGACATTTTAAGTTCTGGAGCCTGTTATCACCAGCTCCAAACACATGTCCTGAGACACAGCGTTGTAAGGCCCTTGCTCTGGAAGAGGCTGCCCAAGGGGAGGAAGAGGCACTCGGAGGAAGCAGCTCCAGGTCCTAGATCCACCCACCTGGGTGCAGAGAGAGAAGAGCAGCCTGAGGCCTGCGTTCTAGACCTGGCACTGCCCTTACCCACCTGGGCAGGGCCACCTCCTCTCCCCTAAGGCCCAGGGGTGGTAGGATTTTGGACAGGCCATGTGGTGACTTGAAAGCTCTACCCACACGGGGCTGGTTGGACCAATCCATGTCTTCTGAGGGGCACAGAGTCAAGAAGTCAAGATGGGTGCAGAAGAGGAACGCCTGCTGAGAGAGGGAAGTGGCATGGCAGTCTCAGCAAGCACCTGAGAGGGTCTTCAGAGGGGCGGATAGATGACCATTGTCAAGTGCTCAGCCCAGCCCCTGGCAGCTACTGTTACTACATCATGATCTCAAGGGTTGGAGATGTCTGAGGTTCTGAATAACCCCAAATCATGTTCAGGCTCCCCAGGCTTTTCCTGGGTTCCATTAAAGTCTGATATACAAGAGAGAGTCCCGTTTCTTGATTGTCAGATGTGTCCTTCCAAAAATTTCTGAGTTAATTTCTTCTGTCCAGAGGATGGTCACGGTTCATATCCCACCACTTCCCAGTAGGCTGCCTGCTTGTCCTCATCTTCCCTCCTCTCCATCCATCTCTCCCTAGCTCCATCCATCCATTCATCCATGCATGCATG
>PVHY01020806.1:0-24912 GCA_004024945.1 Uropsilus gracilis
CCTGGACCATCGGTCCCTCAGTGACCACCAAGGGCTAGCTGGATTTCAAGGAGGTGCTAAGAGCCAGCCATGGTGTTGCAGGCTAAGACCTAGAGGTCACAGGGCAGGGAGGCAGGTTAGGTATCACCACTCTGCAGGTGGGACCGCCCCGGGGCCATGTCCCAGCTAGTAAACAGTAGGTTCACAGGCGAATCTAGGGTTCTCTGATTCTATCCTCTTGGGCAGGTTTGGCTTTGGCCAACAGCAAATGGTGGTATTGTCCATGACTGGCCTACATTCACCTCTCTCTGCTTTCCTTCCTTCTGGCTTCCCAGGAGCAGCTTCCTTTCACTCCCCTCCTCCTCCATGCAGGTCAGACAGGAAAGGGTGCTGTAGATTCAATGCCTCCACCCCCCAAGAAGGGTGCTAGTTTGAAAATGGGCCCTGGAGAGGGTCACGCTAACCCCAAAGGTGGAACTCTCTGCAGGGTTATTGCTGCTCTGGGTTCCCGGAGGAAGAGAATCCGGGATGGGGCGGTGAGCTGTGGTGGGAACAGAGCGCTGGCATGCCAGGGTGTCATAAAGCTCGGTCTAGCACAGCAAAGTGGCAAAAAAGAAGAATAAAACACCCGGCTATTTAAAAGAGTAACGACAGGGAAAAATACATTTTCATCAGCTCGTCTTCTCACGGCTGCGTCCCCGCCGCAAGCTCCAAATTCCAACGTTAGGAAATAAATCAAAATAACTTTGCTGTGTTTAGCCTCATTTTGCTGCATCGCTCAGCTCTGAGTTAAAAAGCAACAGGTACCGTGGTGTCTCTCCCAGAAATACAGAAACGGCTTTAAAATGCAATTATGGGGGCTGGTGGAAGGGAAGGGGAAAATGTTTTTCTTCGATTGATGTATGATTGCCCCCATGCTGTTTGGAATCGTATTTTCGCTGAGCTCTGCTAAGAAGTGCTATTTGCAGGGAGCCTGACAGACGGAAGCGATTGGGTTTGGCAGGTCTAAATGTATTATTTTAGCAGGTCTCCAAGGAAAGATTCCAGGAGGGGCGCTGGCCTTTTAAAGTGCAGAGGACAAGGGGCTGCTCAGCTTCCATTCTGCTTGTCAAGACCAATCAGCCCGCCTGGAAACAGCCTGGAGCTTTCTGGAGAGGCCTGCCTCCCAGACACCCCCACTGCAGCCTCTTCCTCCTCTGCTGCAGCCTTGGCTCCCACTTGACACATCTCATCAGCCAGACATTCCTTCACCCAGCAAGGATTCCTGAGGAAGTGCAGGAGACCTGGTTCTCCGCTAGACACTCAGGGCTGGGATTCAGTGGGACTCAGGGAAGATGGGTCTGCAGGAGTTCAGGGGGAGAGTTGGAGCCAGCTCAGCCTAGAAGCCTGTACATCTGGCATATCCAGTGTTTAGTGAGATATCAGTGACAGTGACAGGGGCTAAGTGGTAGCCATGGTGCAAGGTGGCCATGCTGCCCAGATAAGGGGTCCGTGCAGAAGTGGGGAACTCAAGGCAGGATTCTGACATGAGAAGAATGATGATGCTAATTCTGAGCCTGCACAGAGTATCCGTTCTTGCTCTGAGTGCTTTAGTATATTAGCTCACTTAACCATAACAATCCAATGGTAGCTTTGGTTATTACCCCCATTTTATAGAGGGAAGTGAGCATCTTCCCTAGAGTCACTTGGTCTGGAGAAGCAGAGGCTGGACTTGAGCCTACTGCTGTCTCCCTTGTTGACTCCCTCTGTTATGGAGAATCTATTAGAGCTAAGGCCAGCATCTGAAGCTAAACCAGCAGCTGGCAGTTCCTAAGGAAATGAGGGAAGAGAGAGAAACGGGGATAGAAAGGATGGTGATGAGAGAAAAATAAAAATAATTATGTGAGGAAAGAATAAAAATAGAGACAGAGATGCTGTAGGTGAGCAAAAATGTACCATGACTAACCTGCAGCCTGCAAAATAAAAGGGAAATGCATATACCCTACTCCCTGCTCTCAAGCAGCTAATGGGCATATTATGGAAAAAGTCGTCATTTAAATAGAATTAAAGATAATGCAACATAAGATGATGGTACAACAGCAAAGGGTTTTGCAAGACATAAAAATAATATAGAGTGAATACATTGGTTTTCTTAGAGGATCAAGCAGGGAAGGCTTCCTGGAGGAGGTTTTAAAGGATGACTAGAAGTTTACTGTATTGCTAGAAGAGGAGTACAGGGATTAGAAAATGGAAACTTAGGTCCAGGGTGTGGGGACATTCTGAGGAAATTTGTGAGATTTGTTGTGGGGGCAGGATGGCTGCAATGCTGGGGAAGATTGTGAGGAGGAATGGGAGGTTGTCTCCAGTTTAGGAGTTGAGGGTGAAGAGTAGGGAGTCCAACAGATCATTTGAGTGTGAGCATGAAGGCAGCAGACCTAGTTTCTTAACCTTGGCACTGTCCACAGCTGAACCAGATGAGCCTTTATCATGGGGGCTGTCCCTTACACAGTAGGTGCTGTCAGCACCCACTAGATGACAGTATCGACTCTCTGCTCTTCCCACCCCCACATGCTGACAATCAAAGATGTATCCAGACATTGCCAAATATCCCCTGGATGGCAAAATGATCCCCAATTGAGGATCACTGCTATAAATTCTCATCATTTAGGAGATAAGGGGAAAGTGATAAAATAGTTGAGGACTATGGGGGGGGAGGGGTTTGTTTGGACAATGCTTCAGGTGAGATCCCTCATCTCAGGAACTTGGTTTAGGTCTCACGGGCAGACATTTAGGCCAGGAGTGGCAAAGGGGTGCTGATAGCCCATGCCCAAGGCAGAGATCAGCCAGTGCTCTTTCCCACCCGTTGGGATACACTTCCAGAGTGGCTAAAATGGGGCTCCTGGGAACCACCTGACTCAGTGGGATAACCCAAAACAAAATCTCTTCCTCCTAAGGGAAGCTTCTTCTCTAAGAATTTTTCTCTCCTCGGAGGGGCGACCCCATTCAAGTGCTTCCTCTCTCTTTAAACATCCTGCTTCCAAGCAGAGACAGGCAGGCTGCATTCTCCTGGTGAGGCTAAGCAGGGGACTTGCTCTTTTCAAAGGCAATGCTGGTCCTGACCATGACAGGGCACAGAGTAAGGAGGGCAGAAGACTGGTTCCTGGGAATAAGAGGGACTCAGGCAATGAAGGGACATAGGGCACATGGGGACAGCAACATGAGGTGATTTCAGTGGTGTCTAGAGGGGTGATAGGCAGGAACTGAAGAGCTTTGTTTTTTGGGGTTTTTTTTGATACTAGGTCGCGCTATTTTTGCCGGTGGAACCGCAGGTTCACGTTGCCCGGGGTTCCACGGACTCAAGCAATCCCCAGCCTCAGCTTCCCAGGTAGCTGGGGTTACAGGCATGCGCCACCACGCCTAGCTATTTTTTGGAACTAAGTTTCGCGATGTTGCCTCAGGCGGGACTCGAACCGCGATCCCTGGTCCCTGCCGTGGCTTCCTAGGCTGCTGCTTACAGGCACGCATCACCATGCCTGACCTGAAGAGCTTGTTTATCTCAAGGGCCATCTGGGGAGCTCAAGCTTTTGACTCTATATGACCTTTGACTCTACATGACCTGAACCCTCACTGTGCACCAGGTATCAAGCACCTCCCCTTCTCCAGACTCCCTGCAGAGAAATCTCATAGCCCCATATTACAAGAGAAGAAAGTAAGGCTCAGAGAAGTTAAGTAATGACCCAAGACCACAGAGCAACAGAGAGAAGGAGCCTGAGTCCACACCTAACATCTCCACTGTGAGGCAGTTCCTCTTCCACTTCACTATGCCCTTTGACCCACATATTAGAGGGAGAAGTGAAGAACAGGGAGGACCAGCCATCTGAGAAACCATGTAGCAATGTAGTTAAGTGTTCTGGAGTCAGACAGGCTTTCAGTCCTGGTTTTGCCACTCAGCAGCTATATACTCTTTGCCTCAGTTTCCTCATCTGTCACAAGTGATAACAGGTGCTAACTCTGAGCAGTTGCATGAACGTTCAAGCTAAGAGCTTGGCACCACACCTGGCAGGTGGTAAGTGCTCAGCAAGCCTTAGCTGCACCACCCCACCTGGGCTGACCAGACAGCAGGGGGTTGGGAGTCATGTCCCCTTGCTCCATCTCCAACCCTCAGCTGCCTAGGTGCCTCCCCTTAAGAAGCTTCTTGGCCATATAGATTTCTTTGAGTCTGAGGTGACCTGGAAGGTGTATCTCGGTCCCTACCAGGACCAAATGTCACTGACACCCCTCTCTTACCTTGCCACCTCCATACCCACCCCTCCCCACCCCCGCCCTAGAAACCTGTGGTGTGCACTCGGCTGGGGCATGGGTCCTCCTTCGATGGATCAGGTGGGTTCAGGGATGGGAATTCAGGGAGAAGGGGCTGGGGAGCAACATATTTGGGTCCTCTGGCAGGGACTGGAGAAGCTTGGCAGAACAGGTGTCTGTGCAAGAGGCCTGTAGGGAGAGGCGGGGCTGGGGAGGCAGAGACCTGGGGCTGTGTGTCAGTTTGTGGTCATTGGTGTGAACCCTCTGCCTGGGAAACCCCCTTTGAGCCCCTCCTTTCTTAGGGAAACATACTGGATTTCCCGCCTCAACAGCTGCCAGGGGTGCAGTATTGGCACTGGTGTCCCATGAGAGATGTGATTCTAAAGTTGAGCTTGTACAGACTCAGGCTTGGCGCTGAGGTTGCGTCAGGTTGGGGGCCACTGCTGGCACCTTTTTCTGAAGGGCAGCTGTGAAAAAGGCTCTTGGGTCATACCCAGTGCCCAGCATCCATGGTGTTGGGTGTACTAAATGAAAGGACCCAGCCCTACCGGCTGGGCCTGCAAGGTGGCTTTGGGATTCAGTTCTGAACACAGTTCTGGTTGCCTTAGAGATTGCTCCTGGGATCAGCTAAAATCTATTAATGAATTTCTTTTCTCCATTAATAGATTGGGTTCCAGTTATTTCTTCTGCCCTAGGTCAATACTCAGCCCCCAACAATGAATGGCTTTTCCTGTGGACACCAAGGCAGGGTGCTGGAGAACAGCTCTACGTGGAATATTTTGTGCCTGATATTTATACATGTGGAATCAAGCTGAGTCAACAGAGAGGGCTGTCTTGGCCTCTGTGTGTGTGTGTGTGTGTGTGTGTGTGTGTGTGTATAGTCACAAAATGTAGATGTACAGCCTGAGAATGGGGGATGAAGCAGGTGGGGGTGGTCCCACTGCTTGGCCTTGAGGGCAGCGGGTTTGTGGCGAAATAAGTTCTTCCTGCCAACCTGCTACTTCCCCACTCCATGTCTTAGCTGGGTCTCAGACTTGTAACTGCCCATCGTCGTCTCTCTGGACTTGAGCAGCACCAACCATTAGAGACAGACAGATGAACCTGGAACTTAGGGGCACAAGACTTTGACCAACTCTCCTCTGATTGATTCACTCCTTTGTAACCAGGTCTGTATCAAGTTGCCCTGTGGGGAAGAGAGGGAAAGACTTATTTTACTGTAGGATCCCAGGGGTGGCAGGCGTGTCTACAGACACACGGTTTTAGCCACTGTACTCTGCTTTTCCAGTAAAATCTAAAGTGAGCCAATCTAAGTCACTGTCTGAGGGCCCTCTCCAACCAACCCCAGGTCTCTGTGTGCTGAGACCCGATGCTGAAAAGGAAAATGCAGCTGGGTGGTGACTAACATAAAGGTTCACAGAGTTACCTACAGAGCCCCTGAGGTTGTCAGGCAAGAGGGCCTGTGCATTCATTTGCGCGTGCACACACACACACACACACACACACACACGAGTCTCTTTCACATGTATATGTGCTCACTCAGACATGGCCTGTGGCAAGGGCCTTCATCCTTCATTACACTATCAATGTCTCATCCCTCCCAGATGCAGCTGAGCATCCTCAGCCCTGTCCAGGTCACAGATCTGCTTGTCTGAGGTGCAAAAAGCAAAGGAAAGTTCCTCACTGGGCTTGGAATACATCCCTGCAGAGGCTCTCTGGGCTCTGTACCTTGTTTTTCCATCTACAGATGTGTCCTCTTGACTCTTGCTGTTGATGCTGCTGATCCTTCCGTTGACAGCCTGATAGCCCTCTTGTGCCCCCCAGAATACTAGAAGCAGTTCAGGCACCCTGCATGCATGTCCAGGTGTGGTTGTGTGACTGTGCATTTGCATGTTTGGGTGTGATGCATGAGCGAAAGTGTGACAACTCTGTGGTTGCTCACTACCTCTTTAAAAGCTTGTTTTGCTGTAAAGGCAAGTGGGGATCCTGGATTTGGTCTGAGCTAGGAACTGGTGGAGCTGCCGGGACAGGACGATGCCAAGCCCCCTTTCCTCCCAAACCATGGAACAGTCATGAGAGGGGACCCAGAAGAACCCCGTGGAGCATCGGGGGCATGGAGGAAGGGGAGGAGGGAGGAGGGGCTTCAATCCCAAACTCCCAGAGGCTTACTAGACATCTCTTGGTGGCTGCTTGCCCCCAAACTGAATGAGTCCATAGCTAAACCTGGGGACCTGCCAACCCCTTACATTTCTTCCTCAGACCTCCTCACCTAGGACCCTGTGCTATCTTCCCAGCCCCTTGGCCTGGAAGGAGGGCATTTTCTATGGGGTCCCTACCCTGGCATCTGAGTCTTCCCCATTTCTCTAGCAGCCCATGCTGTCCATGTATATTTTAACTTTAAATAAAATTAAAAACCTAGTTTCTCAATGGCACTAGCCACATTTCAGGTCCTCAATAGCCACATGTGACTGGTGGCTGCCACATAGGATGGTAGAGGCAGAATATTTCCATCATGCTAGAAGGTTCTAACACTGCAACCAGTCTCTCCCAGTCCCCACACTTAGGCTCTTCTACCTCACCGGATCTCTGCTTATGTGAGTCACTACCAGAACATCTGCCACCTGTTTCTCGTGGAAGCCCCACTCCTCACCTAGGCTCAGCACCCCAAGAACTCCTCCGGCCAGCCTGCCTCGTTCCTGGTGTCCCCCCCACTTCCTCTAGGCTTGTTCCTATGCTCAGGCGTTTGACTTCTCCTGGACAGGAACCATGGGCTGTTGGTTTTCCTCTCTGCATACAGCCCTTCCTTCCTCACTCTCCTCCCTACACCCATCTGCCCTCTCCTCTCCCTCAGACTCTCTCACTGGCTCTGGTCTGTCTTGCATGAGCCTCATCCCCTCTGATTTTCCTCTTTTCCCTTTTTCTCACTCCCTCACCCTCTGCTTTGCTAGAGAGATGCTAATTGCACCTGCAATTACCTAATTGCTATGGCAATTAGCCAGTTGCACTCTATTTTGAAGGTGCAAATGGCAAATTGCAGGCATAAGGAGGTAATTTTAGGAACAAAACTGTGTCCAAAGATCTTGGTTTCAGCCCTTAGGGCCACAGGGAACTGGGAGAGCTGGAGACAGCAGGGCCTGGAGCTTGGAGAATTCTCCCAGCTGAGAGAAGATCCTGAGACAGAAGACTGGGGGTGCGGTGGGGCCCGAGGGTGGGAGTTTCTCTCTGCGCAGTTCACATAATCTGCAGCTCAGCAAGGCTAACCTGCCAGCTTTAATTGTAGTGATTTTCATATTATCGCTAGTGTTGATGAGGACTAATCATCTGTACTCAGCAAGGTCGTTCACGGTGCTGAGAGCAGGTAGATGCCTGACCCCCTTTTCAGGCTGCCACTGAGAGCTGGGGCCCAGACTCTTCAGGGATGCCACGTCTGGGGTGCCGAAGAAGCCCTCAGCCAGGTGGAGGCCCGTTTAAGGCTTGCTAGTGGTGAGCAGTCCCTGAGTGTGACCTGGAAGAGCAAATGCTACTGGACTTCATGAGCAGATTCCACAAGCACAGCCTCCTTGGAGGCCCGTTTCCTAGGAGTGAGCATGGGGGGGGGGGGGAAGGGAGAAGCCAATGACCATCTCCTGAGATGCTGGCTGTCCCAGGAGCAGTCTAGCTTCCCCAGTGCCCAGGGATGTGTGAGATCTTGCTTTGAGAGCTGTGGTTAGAACCCAGACAGTGGGTGTCTGTGGCCTTGGGCTGTGAGAGGCGTGTGGGAGGTGACTGAGTGTGGTAGGGATCAGGGAGGAGTCACTGGGTTACAGGAATATCCATTTGGGGCAATGGGCATGGGAGTCCCTAGGAAGCAGGAATTGATGCTGCCCTGAACCAGGCCAGGTCCTCTTTTTCCATAGTGTACATGTTTCTGGGGGAGCTTTGGGGTGCTGATGGGGAATGATGGAGATGGTTGGGGTACTGGATGTAGGCCAATCTCCTGAAGAAATGTAGATAAGGAGGTCCCTGAACCATGTGCCAGGTAGGGGGAGGTGTGGCCTGGGGGTGCTGTCCTTGCTGCTGTGTGTTCACTACGAACACAGAGTAGGTCAGTCTTCATCTGCTGCTGTTACCGCTTCCAGGGAGAGCAGGTAAATAAAGGCATGTTGAAGGAAGGAAGGATGAGTAAGCTACTCCCTCTCTCCGGACCTCAGCCTCCGGGTCTGTGAAGTAGGCAGCTGGGCTTGGGGCTCCTAACATACTGTTGAGAAGTCCTTGCCAATGGGGTCCTCACACTCCCTTGTGCAGCCTCTCTCCCCATCTTTGCTTGCCAGGTTCCTGCAAAGGTACTCTCCCCTCTGCACCATCCGTGGGAGTCCCCCATCCTCCAAAACTCCCCAGTTTTATGTTTCAGTACTTGTTCTTGTGATTCAGTACTTGTTTGGCAGCTGATAGCTATTGAGAGAGGCTCCTTTGAGGGGGTCCTTGATTCCCTGTGAGGAAAGTAATTGTA
This sequence comes from Uropsilus gracilis, assembly GCA_004024945.1. Classification (NCBI taxonomy): domain Eukaryota; kingdom Metazoa; phylum Chordata; class Mammalia; order Eulipotyphla; family Talpidae; genus Uropsilus; species Uropsilus gracilis. The sequence continues at coordinate 8,744 of PVHY01020806.1, forward strand.
TTTTGGCCTTATTTTTCCTATTATGCCATCAAATACTGCCAATGGAGAGAGACTGGGTGGCTTTTAAAATTCCAAGTCTTTCATGCTTCAAAAGAATGAAGCCGGGGTACACACAAAGCCCCCAACTCCACGTAGCTGGGGGTGGTGGTGGTTTGGGGGAGAGCTGAGAACCCCGGGCAGCTCTACCTTTCCTCCCATACCAACTGTCTACCCACTTCCCCCAAAGGCCTCAAAGGGACACCAGCTAAACATAACAGCCCGTGTCCGAGTACAAGTTAATTAATTCACCAGAGGGAAGGCAGGCTATAAATAACCAGAGGGAGTGGAGGGCCGGGTGGGGCAGGTTTATTCACCAGTCAGTCTCCCAGTCTCCGCTCCTGCAATACAGGTTAATGAGCACAGGCCTTCTTGCCAACATAATAGCACCTAAAAATAAAAAAAAAAAAAAAAAAAAAGGAACAAGTCACCCTCCTTGGTGAATCAGACGCCTTCAATTGTAATTTCCATGCTGATACTGTAATTTTCCTGTTCCTTTGCTTCCCTGGGGGCTGGCGAAAATGGAACCCCTCCCTGAAAAGACTGATCCTATTCTGGTGTATTCCCTCTCAGGAAGGAGAGGTGAGTGGTGGGGAGGGGGGCTGGAGCCCACACCTGGCCTGGGTGCTTGACCATCTGTTGAGCTGAGGCAGAAATGATGTCTGGATGTGTCAAGTATCCTCAATATCATGGCAGACCCAGGTCAGATAGGGAAACTGAGGCAGAAGGCGGGAAAGCGACCTACCAAGAACTTCCCAGAGGGTGGTAACTTCACGAGGCTAGCAACCAACCCCAGGACTCCCTGACCAACATGGTCATTGGCTCACCTTCAGCCCTTCCTATCCTGACCACCAACTTTCCTCCAGGACCCTCCCCGCACCCAGTCCCACCTACACCCTTACCATCCCCCACACTTCCAAGGGACTTATAAAATGAAAATCCTCCAATTGCCAGTGCTCCTCTGGGTCACCCAGCTCAAGCCACAAAGGACCTGTGGAGGTCACCTTGGCCACCTGGATACAGGTAGAGCAAGCTTCCCCAGGGAGCTCATTGGAGAGAAGCTCTCCCTGTCTGGCCAAGCCAAGGGATCAGGCTTGGTCAGTGGCCCCAGGGCAAGTTTTAGTCCCTGTTGACTCCAGCCCACCAGCCCTGGGGACCTGCCAGGGAGCTCTGACTGCACAACCTTCTCCTTCACCCTGACTGTCTCCGGCTTTCTTGAGGCCCGTCCAGCTTCCGTCTGTAAAACTCTCCAACAGCATAGAACTTTCCTGACAATAGAATGACCCTCTTCTCAACCTCAGCTCTCTCCCCAGTACATACTGTGAAGGGAAAAAGACCTAAAGGAACTGGAGTATTTTGTGAGGCTCACAGTAACTCTTTGCGGGAGGGAGCGGGGGATTTGGAGACTGACACTCGGGGGACGAAGAAACATGCTCTGAGAGATGGACACAGAAATGGCTGTATTCAGAGGAGCACACTGCGTGGACTCCAGCTCACTGACCCAGAGCTTGGGTGCTGCTTCTGCACCCATCTGGTTTTGTTTCATCCCACTGGGCCCAGAATCCCGGGGGCATGTGTGGTGGGAGAAGGGCTGTTTCTGGACTACAGGGAAAGGAGTTGGCAGGAGGAGGAGTGCCCTGCCTGCCTTCCTGCCAGGGCAGTAGGGGACTTCATGACATGCTACTCCAGGACGACTCCCCTCTGGAGCCATCTGGCCACACTGTCACTCTGTGACATGTTGCATGGCAGACGTCAAGGGCAGATTAAAAACCGGTCCGTCTTGCTATTATTATTCCTAATTACTCACTCACTAGCTGAATTCTCTACAGAGAAAACTGGCTCTTTCTCAGGTCCTTGGGCCTTATGGACCTTTGGAGATGTTCTTTTTTTTTTTTCTGTACTTGTGCTTTTCTTCAAACATCCACATCAAAACCTCTCCCCCCTAGCTCACCCAAGCCTGCTCATGCACATAGTCCCACTATGCACATAGTCCCCTTGCCCCGCCTGGGCCCACCATGCTAAGGAGCCAGCTTCCGGTGAGCTCTGCTCTGGTCCCAGGGCCTGCGCTTCGGTTCCCACCTCTTCAGCTGGGCCAACAGTCCATCAGAGGCCCCAGTGTCCATGCAAGGCCAAGGCCAAGGCCAAGGATCTCAGAGTAGGTCACCCATACACATTCTCTTTCTCCTTTGGGGTAGGGGAGGGTCAGCGAACAGGTTGTAGGACTCCCAGAGTGGAACAGCGGAGAAGGATGATGAGGGTGAGCTGGGGAAGAGAAAAGGGCAAGGATAACAGTGACAACTGCCCAGCTACCTTCAGGTCTGGCATCCCTGCTCAGGGCACTGTCTCCACAGACAGACGAGCAGCCATGTAACTTCCAGCTGCCCTCACCACCTTTGGCACAGAAGGTTCGCCTGCCCCATTGGATTTGCATCTCCTTGGGTCCCCATTCAATCTGATAGCTGCTAATCTGCTGTGTTCTCAAACTCTCTCCCTCAGCTTGGCCCCTGGCCATCAACATTTCAAAGAGCTGAAACCTCCTCTGCCTTGAAAACATCCCTTTTTTGAACTCCTGGCCCCTTTGCAGCGATTGCCTCATCTGTTCTTTCACAGCCAAACCTCTTAAACGGGATGTCTGCACAAGTGTGTCCCACTTCCTTACGTCCCACCTCCTCTGTCAGCCTGGCTTTGGCCTCTTTGGGCCCCCTAGACTCGCCTCTCGTGGTCACCTTTGACCTTCGTGTTGCTAAATCTAGTGGGCTCTTTCAACGCCACATCCCACATGGTCTGTGGGCTGGGCCTGATGCCGTTGACCACTTCCTCTTCCTGACACACATACTTGCCTTGGCTGCTGGAAACACCAGCTGGCTCCCAGCTTTGCCCTGCAGCGGCATCCTCTTCCTCCTTCTTGGGGGTGTTGCTCGAAACCTGTTCTTGGTTCTCTTCTCTTCCTGCCCACCTCCTCACATCCCCATGTTTTCGGGCACTGTCTCTGGGCTGATGGCCCCTGTCTTTGCCACCTGCTCACCCTGCTTGTCCCTCAGGTCAGCATCTACTACCCTCCCTTCCTCCTCACACATCCATCCAGGCACCTCAACTCAGCAGGTCTAAAATAGAGTGCATCATCTTCCTCTCAAACTAGTTTCTCTTCTCCAGTCTGCACTAGGAATGGGCCCACTTCCTCCCAGAGACCAGAGCATCAGCCTTGATGCGGCCTCCCTGATGTCCACATAACCAGTCACTGATGGGTTCCCCATTCTCCCCTCCCCTCGGTGAAGGCTCTAGTGCCCTTTCTTTCCCTATCCTGTTCCCCATACATAGCTGAAGTCAACTTCTAAAAAGACCTGCTTGATTCTAGCACTTTCCTGCCTGAAAGCAGGTAACAGTTCCTTGCTGCCCTCTGGAAGGTCAGAGTTCTTCATATGCCTTGGCAAGACCATGAGACAGGGGCAGCTCTCCTCCATCCACCCCCACAGTAACACTTCCCACCCTTGGGACTCCTTGGTTACTGATGCCCTCATCCCACCTGGGACACTGGAAAGTCTTCCTCCCTTCTCCGGCTGGCTGGTCGGTGCTCCATCACCTTCAATTCCCATCTCAGCAGTACAATGCTCTCACTTCAGCCCTCCCAGTGCCCCCACTATCTCCCATTCTGCTCAGTGCTGGGTACCACTCAGGGAGTACTGGTGCCCTTCTCACCCTTCTACCTGATGGACCAACACTCCCTTTCCTTGGTCCTCTTGCCTAGTGACTGCTCCAAACCCAGCAGCGCAAGTACCATGTACCTAGGTACCGGTATGCCAGCCGGTACCATACAGGACTTCAAATGGAAGGGAGGGGCCACCCCCCCCTGCAGACTGCCTTCACTTGGACCCCCGACTTAGCTCAGTCTCAGGATGGTTCTACATCAATACTTGCTGTGAGCCCCGAGAGTGTGAGCCCCGAGACTGAGCCCCACCTCACTATCCCTTACTTCCCTGTTCACCTCAGTGCGACAATTGAGGGACATTTACCTGGAAGAATTTCCTGAGCACTCTAGCATTTAGGCCAAGGTGTTCTTGGCCACAGAGCAGAGTTCCAATCCACAGGCAGCTAAGGGTGAGCAGTCCTTGTCTAGAGAGTTCCACCTATTCCCAAGAGGCCTCCCCTTCTACCTGAAACTGGGGGGAGTGATCAGACTCTTTCCTCTCTAACAGCTTATGGGACAACCCAGTGCCAAAGTGGGGGAAAAGAATACCACCTCCCCAAGGTCAGAGGCTATTCTCTTTCCTTCTAGTCCCTCAAAGGGCCTAGAACAGTGTGAGGTCAAACACTAGGCCCTGACCTGCTGGAAAAACAGTTTCCGCCCAAACGAAAAGCAGCCCCAAAGTCAGGAAAGAGCATGTTCTAGCAGATCAAGGTCCTGCTGGACCAGCCAGGGCCCCCCAGTCCTCTGATCCAGTGTGCTTATTACCAGGCAGAGTTCTCCATCTTGAATCATAATCACGTGCAACTGTGAGTCAGAGCCAGGATGTCTTCAGGAGGGGCCGAAGGAACTGGCAAAGCACAGATGAAAGAGCTCCGAAAACACCTGGCTCCCACGAGCCTTCAGCAGACATCAGCTCCGGGGGTGTTATTAATCATAAGAGGAGTTCCCCCTAAGAGCACAGGCAGTGGAGGGCTTGAGAGCATCTGGGCACCTTTCAGAGGGAGAAGCACATATTTTGCCTCCCACGTGCCTGGAGTACACCTGGGGCAACCCCAGCTCAGGCAATCAAATCCACACTGATGCCCCGTGGGACTGGGGACACCGCCCTGTGCTTAGAAACTGGGGGGCGGGGGGAGGGGGCGAAGTCCTGTGCTAGGACGCTAACTGTCCTTCCTTGACACTTCTCCCTCCTCTCCAGGTCTGTGTGAACCTGAGGTGGGTGAACTCTGCCTGGTAAACATGTCCAAAGGACATCAGACAGGACTCGGGGACCTGCCACCTCCTTAATCAACATCCCTCTGCTCTTGGAGACATGGCTACCATGACACTCGGGTGCTGGCAACTGGGACAGTACTGCCTGTAGACCTGCTATTTGTTGCCCTCCCAATGTCCCTGATGCCTCCAGCCCTCACCCCCCCCCCACCTACACCACTCCACCCCCTGCAGTAGCAGACAGTGTGATGGGTGGCCTCCCTGGAGCCGTGACCCTGGAGGGCAAGCAGGAGGCGGGAGGGCTGGGGGCTGTCACCCTTCAGTGGGCTGACACAGAGGTCTTAATGAATATGAATCGCCTCCTCCTCCACCGAGCCGGCCCCATCAGATTCCTTCACACCTCGCCGAGCCCAGAAAGGTTACTGAGAATTAAATGTAAATCACATATTTACTGGTATGAATCAGATCGCGGTGTCACTTTCTCCCAACGAAGAGCTTAATCACGCCGCAGCCCCGAGGGATTCTGCTCTCCTGTGACCACACCTGAGGGATCAGCTTATAGGCTTTCGAAGGGGGGGGCTGCGGGGTGCACCTGGCTCCTGGGAAAAGGTAGCGGGCACTGCAGAGACCTGGTCATCTTGTGATATCACATCCATGGGTAGCAGTCACAGTGGCATGCAGAGCCGCCCAAGCTGAGGTTCCCTAATGAGTGTTGAATCATCACAGGAGCAATGCTGCTAAAAAGGCTGTTGCCAGTGACCTCCCTCCTTGGCTCCTGAGTGTTTCAGGGAGTGGGGACAAAGAAGAGCGTGCCATGAGGGCTTTGCTGGCACTGCTCTTCATGGAGAGGTGGTGGAGTGCAGGACACCGGCTTTGGAGCCAAGGAACTGGTCCCCCATTTGGCCTGACCACTGGCAACAGGATCGAGGGAATCCGCTTTCACGCAAGGTCTCCATCAGCATGTCCTGAGAGTGTGAGGAACAGTGTGTCCAGCCCAGGGCAGAGGTCTGGAGCAAGGAATAAAGGACCCCAGTTCACAGCCCCTACTTCTCCCACCGAATGGCTCTGTGGTCCTTAGAATAACCAACATCTCCGAGCTTCGGGTTCACATCTGCAAAATAAAAGAACGAGGGCTGGGCCGGGTACGGTGGCTCGTGCTTGTAAGCTTCAGCCTATGAAGCGGCCAGGGCTAGGGATCGCGTCCCGCTTGGGGCCCGTAGCGAGACCTAGTTCCAAAAAAAATAGCTGGGCGTGGTGGTGCGCGCCTGTCATCCCAGCTACCTGGGAAGCTGAGGCTGGGGATTGCTTGAGTCTGTGGTACCCCGGGCAATGAGAGCCTGCGGTTCCACGGGCAAAAAATAGCAAGACCTAGTCTCAAAAAAAAAAAAAAAAAAAAAAAGAACGAGGGCTTTCCTGATCGAATGGGATTCCAATGGATGTGATAAGACAGAACTCTGAGCAAGCTGTAAAGTGCAAACTGAACACACAGGAATTCTGTGTGTTCCTTAGTCACACAGGATGTGGGGGGACATCTGCTTTTCCCAGATGTCACAGCCCCTTACTTGGAGGCTGGTCTTTAGGCTAAAGCTATGCACATAGGCTCCTTGATGCAAAGCAACATGCAAGGAGGAACTTGTAGCTGCTGAGGAGGACACAGCAGTTTTGGGGGAGGGGCTCCAGTTCTTCAGGGGGAGCCCTGGTGGAGGGTGGAGGGGTTGGCTCCTCCCACACTTTGCATCAGAGTGCACTCTCCTGAGCCAGGTGGCCAGATTGGACTTCTTGATTGAAACTTCTCACCTGGATAACTTTCCCAGGAAGCTGAACCCACACTGTCTGCGCAGGAAGCTGGTCCATTGTGCATGCTTGTGTATGTGTGGGCGAGCGTGTGCATGCGTGTGTGTGTGTGTGTGTGTGTGTGTGAGAGAGAGAGAGAGAGAGAGAGAGTTTAACTTGAGAAACAACCAATCTCTTATGGGTTTAAATCTCTCTCTCAAGGAACATTCTTTATATAACTAGTCCCTGCCTTGGAAAAATTTTGCCTTTGCTGATTTGCTTCAAGTTGAGGAAATAGTTATGGCATCTAGAATTCATCTGTGAATTCTTAGTGGAACATGAACAGGAAATGGAACATCATTTTAGGGGGAAGAAAGTATGTCCCAACTTCCTATTGTGTAAATAATCACCCTAAAATTTAGTGGACTGAAAATAAGACCTGATTTGTTAAGCTCATAGCTTCTAGAAGTCAAGAGTCTGGACTGGGCACAGTGAGGATGGTGTGTCCTTTCTACCATGGCTGGGGCTCAGTTAGGTAGAACTGAATGCTCGGACATCTGGGAGTTGGGACTGACTGGAGGCCTCTTCACTCCTCACCTATGTGGTGCCTGAACTGATCTTCAGAGCAGCCCCATGGGGCCATGTAGATAGAGCTCCTCACAGCACTGGGGCTGTGTTCTGGGTATGGGGGAAGTGGGCAGGGCATCTGGAGAGCAGTGTTCCCAGAGATCAAACAAAAGCTTCAGGGCTTCTTATGATCTAACTGTGAAGCCATGCAGTATCATTTCTGCCACATTCTATTGGCTAAAAGAGAATTACTGGGGCCGGATGAATTCAAAGGGAGATGAATTAGATGTCATCTCTCATTGGAAGAATAGAGAGGTCACATTGCTGAAGAGCTCGTGGGATGAGAGTTATTGTCACTGCCATCTGTGTCAAATATATTCTGCCACAAGACCTGTGGTTGCCTTACATTGAGCTAACAAGAAATCAATCAAGCAATTGCCAAATATGTGCTATCTCCTACATGTGAGGCACTGAGCTAGCTGTTCTAGTCAGAGAACTTGCAATTTACTACTCAGAGCCTCAGTTTCCACATCTGTAAAAGGGAATCAGTGGTCCTTTAATGACAAGAGACAGAGATCATCCAGACAGCTCAAGCAGAGAAACATTTGTTCTCAGCTCAGTTCAAGAGTCGATGGAAACCTAAAGATAGAATTCTAAATACATTTCCAAGAATCACGAGACTCAAATGGGAAGCCATCAGCAAAGGAGAAGGCTCACACTTTGTGTCCCAGGGTCACATGAAGGAATTCACCTCTCTTGGGGAGTGGGTTGCCTTTCTGCTCTGCTCTCCAGCTTCCTCTACTCATTCAGAACACCCCTTCCCCCATCCTCCCTTGTAGTTCACGGCTTCTTCGTGACCTTAATAGCCACCGTGACTCATATTTTACCTCTTGACCTTGTAACCCCAAGTCCACTACTCTTGGTGCCCTAAAATGCAGCCCTTATTGGCACAGCTATCCTGTCTGGTCATTTTGCACAAATAGGTTGCTAGTCAGTGTGAGAACAAGATATCTTGGCATCAGTGCCCACTTCTTTGACCCAGTCAGGGAGGTCCTAGGGAATTCCATGGGTCAAATGTGGTCATGACTTTTCAGCAGGCTCTGTGGTGAGGTGATCTCCCTTAGCAGAGTCTATGAACAGTAGACTGACACCACTCTCTTTTGCTGTCCTAATGGGTGCACTTTGGGGAGAATGTAATTGACAAAATGGGGGGTGGGGAGAGGAGAATGCTTTATTCTACAAACTGCTACACAGATGGGACCATTATCACCTTCAATCCATTCATTGGTTCATGAACTCTATGAGCATCTACCAGGTGCCAGCCACCAAGCTTGGGACTAGAGAAAAAGCCACAAGTTAGAGCAGGTTCCTGCTCTCCCTGTCATGGCTGTGATTGCATACCAAAACACATGATACAGTCTGCAAGAGTCCAAGTAGCTTTCAACCACGTTTACTAAAATATGTACAAGCAAATTAAACTACGCTGAAATAAGTTTTGTTTTGTTTTTTCAAAAGTGATCAGATTGGCAGAGATTAAAACACACCCTGAGAATGGTAGTGTGGAAACATGAGCACATTTCTGAGTTACCGGTGGGAACTTCAATTGGTTCAAACTGTGAGTGGAACTGTTTGCAAATGTCCCTTAAAATTACAACTGCACATTTCCTTGGAGGCTGTGCTTGCATGTATAGGGATCTATACACTGTCATGTCTCTGATTCCGAATAATTGGAAACAACCTGATGTCCAGCACTAAGAGAGTGAATCGTTAGGCAGATAGCAGTACATCTGCTAAACGGACTCCTCGTGAACTATATGGAAGAACCCTTTTTATGTTGCTATGTGAAAAATATCTAGAATATACTGTTGAGTTATAAAAGTAAGCGACAGAACTGTAAACTACCAATTGTGTTAAAAAGTGGTGGGAGGTGAGAAAATACACATACACACATATTTGCTTATTTAAGCATTTCTAGAAGAACTTACAAGAAACGAAACATAGAGATTTTGTGCTGGAAAGAAATTAACGATAGAAAGGAGGTTGTTTAGTACAATACCTTTTTATACTCTTAAAATGATCTTAATTTTGGAACTATTGTAATGTTTATTTATTTGGAAATTAAATTTTAAAAAGTAACACAAAAATAAAATTGAAAATCCAAGTAGATTTTCTGGGTTGCACATGATTCAGGGCAGATGAAATTCTGAAATCCAAGAAGGGGTCTACAGCACATGCAGGCCATAGTTTGAGCTGCCATCACTGGGTTCACCTGGCCCAGATGGTCCAATGACACGGGAGATCTCCATAGGAAACAAAGTTCCTGGGTGGAGTCTCTGGCCAGCACCCTAGAAGAGTTGTGAGACAGACCCTATGATTTCAGAACAAGACTATTTTCTCATGGCAGAGAACTCTTATTTTGGGTAGCACAGCTTAGGACTCTGTGAGACTATGGGACCGAATCTGCACCTCAGGAGCTGGATGAGATGGGTCAACTGAATTTACATCTCATGAGTTGGGTGTTATAAGATGGGCCAATAAAGGCCGGGTACGGTGGCTCATTCCTGTAAGCTTCAGCCTATGAAGCGGCCGGGGCTACGGATCGCGGTTCGAGTCCCGTCTGGGGCCTGTAGTGAGACCTAGTTCCAAAAAAATAGCTGGGCGTGGTGGCGCGCACCTGTAATCCCAGCTACCTGGGAAGCTGAGGTTGGGGATGGCTTGAGTCCGTGGTACCCCGGACAACAAGAGCCTGCGGTTCCACGGGCAAAAATAGCAAGCCCTAGCCTCAAAAAAAAAAAAAAAAAAAGAAGGGCCAAGCCATTAGGTTGGGTAGTTTATTTATGACAGAAGCCATATACTTGGTGAAAGCTCAATCATATCCAAAAAACCTGAGCAAATTACACACACACAGATGCCCAACTGTGTCACAATTCCTCTTGATGGGTACCCCTGACTTCATGGGCTAGGTGGCGATTCTATATACTTATCTGACAGAGAAGGAGAAAACTTGGGTCTAATTTCCAGGTCAGCATCAGCCTCAAACAGACTATGAGGAGTTACATTCCAAGATGAATAGCTTACAGGGCATGGTAGGACATGTCCCAGGGGACAGAGCTATAAGGAGGAAGTGATCTGACAGGCAAACTCACACAAACTCAGTGATTTGGCTGGTTGGTGAAAACACTGGAAGGTCAAGAAAAATGGTGTCTTAAGAAAAGGTTTATGGGAAAAGACTTGGGGGAACAGGCACACAACAGACAGGTCTTGGGGTCTCATGTGAATGTCTACTTGAAGAAACATTTACTATCCAGGAGGGTTGTATGACTCACTTGAGGGAGTGTCTAGTCAGCCACCTCATGGCCCATGGTGCAAGGAGGGGAGGCGTAAACTACTTCAATAGCAGGGATCCTTCCCCCCAAGGCTCACTGCATGATGTGCTGCTGCAAAATGTCCAATCTCCACACAGCAAATATCTTCCTTGTTCTTGGAATGCCATCCTGACAGGAGTCTTGCTCACTGCCCGCTGTGGATTTGAGCATGCTGGAACCTCTACTCCTGAGACAACAGTGACTGGCTGGGGGTTTATCCTCCTTTCTCTTAGTACCTGCCCCCACTCAGAGTCACCTTACGAAGGCCCATGTAATGCCCTGTCTACACATATCATTTCCCATCTACCAGTGACTCACACCATGGAGTCCCATACAGGACAAAAGAGATGTAACAAAAGGTACATGGCATGGGGCCATGGCATGCCCTGGTCTTGTCATAAACCCATCACCCTGAAGCAGGAGGTGATGGCAAAGCAACTTGTTAAAGGCTGGAACTGAGGAGCCAGCATGTCCCAAGCTGTCCCCCATCAGGCTGGAGTACAGTCTTTAAGGTGTGGTCAGGCCATAAATGATGCTGTCTTTCCGCTCTTGGAGAACTTGGGACTGAAAGCTAAGCTTCTTTTGCTGTCACTCCTAAGGAACCCTCCAATAGAATTTGTCCTTCTTGACCACACAAAACTTAGGTCAAGGTGGGCCCCCATGTGACTGGCTCTTGTATAATGGAAAGGTCCCATTGGCTTAGCACTGTGATTGCCACCTGTTGCTTCAGCTTCTTGTGAGGTGGGACTAGCATGCAAGCAAAAGTAACTGTACAGGTGGGGTGGTTTACCCTGGCCACCATGGTGCCAGAGTTGTTGCTACTGATGAGGCAGGGATTTTCTGAGGATGTCTTGGTGTCTCCTACCCTGATTTGTAGATGAATAACTGCAGAAATAGCAACTTAATAAGGACAAAGCAAATCAGAGATGATGGTCCAGGTCACCCCAACTAGAATGTAACACAGATCAGTCAAATGGCAGGCTGAGGAAGGAAGGACATGAAGACAGAGCAGTGGAGGTGACAGATGACAGACATTAGGGTCTCAGGAGCAGCTATAGCAGCAGAGACTGTCTGGTTTCACTAACCCTTTTGCTATAAGATTTTTTTCAAGTATTGGAAGGAGATCCCTTGACTAATTGGATTTATATCTTTCTTTTGATGCAAAAGTGGGTCTATCTGTTTTCACAAAATATGAGGCCCCAGATTACAGAGCAGCAGAGGACATCTATCAGGAGAGGGCAGAAGCAGATGTGGGGAGCCTGAGGGGTGGACGTGTGGACACGTCATGTGCTCTGCTTTCAATCCTCTTGACCTTCCTGTCCCCAGGGACTTAGATGCTTGTTCCTACTGCATGCCCAGCAGTGGCCATCTCTGTGTGACTCTGATCAGCCAATATAGACACAATCCTAAAGCCTTCCATCTCACATACTCATATGCATCACTCTTACTCTGGGGACCTCCTGGTGATGTTAAGGTCTGAAATCAAGAAGATCCATGCAGCACTCAGATATGCAAGGTAGAATAACACTCCTTTGACCAGTCCTTTGAACAATGAAGACAGAGGCCTCTTGGTCCATTCTTCTCCATGTCTGTCTACATGGAACATCCTATGATGCATCTTCATACTGTGACAAAGAGGTAGTCATGAGATTAAGCAGTGGCACTTGATGTTGTTGGGAAACCATTACTCCGTTGTAGTCTCATGTTCTCTTAGATTTTCTTTCTCTAGGTCTGTGTGGAATTTCCCTCCCTCCTGCATCACTGAAACTTTGCCATAGGTTTCACCTTCTAGGGAATTTAGGCTAAAGCAAAATGTTAGGCCCTTTCGTTTTTTGCTCCCTGTCTAGGCTTTGAGTGCCTTGGTCATTTCTTGCTCATTTCTGTATCAGGAAAGTCCACCATTGGTCCAGAGCCATAGACAAGGAGACAGCAAAGACAGAATCAAATTCAGCTGATTCTCAAGCCTGTGTTTACTCTGGCACTGAGACTCTGGCATCTGAGCATGGGTTTGTGTGAGGACGTGAGGGCAAGGCTGAGGGTGGGGTGTGCGAGGGAGGATAAAGAGTTGGGCTCCCCTTGGGAGAGTTTGTGGACTGAGGGGAACAGGGCTTGGCCAGGGCAGTAAAGCAGGGCTGGGAGAAATTTGATGTGGCCACTACCAATTTCCAAGGAGTGGCAAAAATCAAAGCTTTGAGATGGACACAGGGTATATAATCTGAAGGGACCCCTGTACAAAAAAATGGTGACATTTAGGAGAAAGTGAGTAGTCTGACTAAAGGCTAAGAGGATGTTTCAAATCTTTCTCCTTTATTCCTTGTCTTATAGAGTTGCAGATACCCAAAGAGTGCAGACAAAAGAGACCTAAGACCGATCTCTGCGGGGTTTCCCATCCTATGCTCTGAGGGAATTCCTGCCTTCCAAGGGGCAATGACAACGTGCCATGATGTGAGTCTCCTCTTTGAGGGTCAGAGATGCTGTGTTATTGTCAAGGCACAGAGCACACATATTGGCAAACAGACCAACAAGAACAACAACAAACAACTTATGAACTTGAATTCAGCACTGTCCACACTGACTAGACCATGAAAAGTTTTAAAAATGATTTTTTTCCTGAATAATAATTATTTACATCTGTGGCAGGCTCTGCTTTACAGTCAGGTTTATAGACTAGTGTTTGGAAAAACACTGAGCTAATCTGATTCCCTCATTTGATTGTGGAGGGAAACCACAGACCAGAGAGGTGATTCAGCTTATCCTCAGACACACAGCAGGAGCCAGTCTACAATCTGATTCCCTGGCCCAGGCTTTCTTTGACCTGGGAGAAATTTCCACTGCATGATTGTTGCCAAGCTATTAATGAAAATGAGACCTAAATTAGCTTTAGAAAATGAGGTTTTAGAATTGGAAAGTTTTTGAGTATTGACATTGGGGATGCAAATGAGTGCTAGAAATCAATTAGCAAGTAAGAAAGAGGCCCCACAAATTCTAGACATTGCAACCCATGGTACCTCTTGTGGTCTCAGTTTCCCCTTTGGTGAGGTGAAGGGGGTGGGGCTAGGTTAGTCAGTTGCTGAGGTTCCTCCCAGATGGGATGGGCTTCTGAGATTTCAAAGACAGGTGTCAAATAGAGATGGCTGGAGAATGGGGGTGGAGCAACTTCTTGGGTAGGGGTGACCATTGGCATATGACCCCTGGCAGCTTTCTCAGATGCCCACCAAGGGAGGTCCTTGTCCTCAGATGCAAAGTGTGCACCTCACATTAGATTGCAAGGCAGCACTGATTAGTAATTAAACGACTTAAAAAAAAATAAAGCCATTAAAGCTAATGCCATCAAAATCAGAACCTCAGATGCTGGCTCATAATTATGAGTGTACCTCAAGACCCACAGGAGAGGACATTTACATTTTAACACGCACACTGCACAGGCATTAACAGCTCCCCCGCCCACTCCTGCTCTCGTCATTAGGGGACCTGCTGCTGAATTCATTCCTTCCCCAGTTTTACTCAGATTCTGGAAAAGCAGGTCATCTTATGAGAAAGAGTAGAGAGGCTTTGCAGCAGGTTGGCACTGGCCCTGCCATGCCTGTTAAAATTATTTTGGGCAAATGACTTAATCACCTGGGTGACCTTCCTTTTGTCCATCTTTAAAATGGGGTAACATGCCCATCTTGCAGTGTTGTGCTAAAGGCTAGATGAGTCAGTGAACTTCCAAGTGTAATGCACAGTCTGTGCTCATAACCAGCAGCTGCTATTAGACCTGGAATCCGGGCGCTTAGCCAATGTCTCCTGAATTGAGAACCTGTACTGTGACTGGCCCTGTGCTGGATGGGGCTTCCTTCTCCCTGGGAGATGAGGTGAATGAATATGAAATTACCACGCTCATCCAAATCTGGTGCTCCTGTGGTTGCTGTGCAGTGGGGGACAACCACAGGGGATAGGCTGTGGAGTGGGGAAGGAGACTCATCTCCAGGAAATATGAATAGGATTCCACAGCTGCCTCTGGCCTGGCCTTATCCTGAGTGCTTCAGAGAAATCATCTCATTTACCCTGATATCCATTCCCATTTGACAGATGGGGATATTGAGGCTAGGTAAAGCCAACCAACTTGTCCAGCATCACAGAGCCGAAGGTAGGGGAACCCATGGTCAGTTGGAGTCCGTGAAGACCTACGACTCCTTGTCTATTTATCACACCAGGAGGCACGTCAAACATGGGTGATTCGTGTCGACACGAATCCTTGGATGTTTGGGGCTGCAGAAGCACAAAGCACAGCACAGATGTCAGAGGTTCCCGAAAGCCAGATTGAAAGGTAGACTTAGCCCAGAGATTCTGAGTGAGAAAAATCAGCCTCTGCCATCAACTGGATCTCACAATTGTGCTTCTAAGTCAAGATAAGTGCTGTTTTTCAGGGCATGGCTGCCCCTGGAGGCAAATCTTGCCAGGGTAATTGACTGCAGAATGAGTGAGTGGGGTTTCCAGCTCTCCTTTCACCTTTGAGGACTATCACTTGGGAAAAAGAACCATCCAATATTCTGGGGAAACTGACAAGGTGCGTTTTACATTTCTAGAAATTCATTGCTGGTGACATTGGACAGACACTTTGCCTCTCTGTGCCTCCATTTGCTCTAGGACAAGCCAAGTTCAACATTCCCTCCTCGCCTTGACTCTAATTCTCTGTGAGCCTTTGCATTCTCTGAAATGTTTTGAAAATAAAGTATCTGCCCTTGGTACCTGACTCACTGAGCTTTCATTATTTCCCCTAAGACTTAACTCTCCAAAGGCTAAGAAACAAAAGTTTGGGGGCCTTTTTTTTTTTTTGAAACATAAACTATCAGGACCAGACAGGCCATTTTCAGACAGTCCCTGGGGCCTAGTCAGCTATTAAAGATGGAAATTATATATTCATAACACAGGATATTGCTGCTTGCTTATTTATAACTTGCTCCATTTCAAGAATATTTATTCTAGACGAGGAGGCTTGATAATTTTCATCCAATCTACTTCTCATAGCTTAGGGCAAAAGAAGGAAACAGCTCAATTGAAGGAGCGCTTTTCTATTATCAGCAGGTAAGAAAGGAACACTGCTTCCCTTCCTGCGGCCAGGAACACAGCAGATTCGAGCTGGCAGCCAGCTCCTCAGTCTTATAGCCTCCCGGGACGCCCCAGCTGGGACCTCAGCTCCCCTGAGCAGAATGATCTCAGACAAGGCAAAGCTTAACACAGGAGGGGCAAAGCAGCACAGGCTCAGTCCCCAACTCTGACCCAGGAACAGACTGAGGCCCAGAAAAATGGTATGTGCTTGTTCAAGGTCAAAGGGACACAACACACATGGGTATGTGCATGCCCGCACACACATGTGCACACATCACACAGCTGGGCTGTTGATCCCAGTCATGCTCAGACCAGCACTGTTTGAAGGCAAGAAAGGGAGTCGCTGTATATCTGCTATGTGCTGATCTCCAATTTAGATGCCCAAATTAGGCCAATCTGATTTATGAAGCGCTGAAGGTATGCCCACCCTGTGCTGTGGG